>JAPMOR010077508.1:0-48429 GCA_026543865.1 Argiope aurantia
GTGACAGAATGCAAAAGACAAGGGAAAGAAGAAGGAATAAAAAAAAAAAGTTCTGCTGCTGCATGACGAAGTGATGGTAAGGGGAACCCACTCTCCCTAGAGGTACATCTATCTTAGGTATATACTTGCACCTATGCCACGATAGAAAAAGAGAAAACGGTAATGGATGGATAAGATAGAGTTCGAAGAAGAATTTTTTTTTCTTTACCATACACGCGATCGCATCCGATGAAGAAGGCCATGATATATGATGATATACATTGTCACCAACTTAATGTATTTCGTCACAAGATTGGAAACATCATGACATCGCAATAATTTTTATTATAGTGGTGATTGTAGCTATTAGAAGATTTTCAATTAAAACAGAATAACATAGAGAAAAATACCATATTTTAAAATCGACTTATTTAAATTAAAACTTTTTTTCAAAAAAAAAAAAACGCTCTTGGGTTTTGAAGACATAAGGCGCAATAGACCAAGCAGTATTTTGAGTAGTACGTAAATATAATTTTAATATGATGATTTTGACATTAAGAATGTTGCAAAACTTCAGAGAAACAAAAATAAAGAAGGCTTTCGATTTCGACAACGAAGGATAAAATTTACAATTCCTTTTTAATGATATTTACAAAAAGAATATGAAGATATCTTAATAATATTAACATTTTTTACATGATTAATACATAAATAGAAAGGCGATGCACATCTAAGGAACTATTCCTTTTCTATAGTATTTTATTTATAGTATTTATAGTATTTTATTTATAGTATTTATAGTATTTTATTTATAGTATTTATAGTATTTTCAATTGTATTTTATCATATAGTCAAACATTTTATAAAGATAATAGGAATTCGCAAGTTCAACACAATGAAAGGCACAACAAATTTTGTCATATATTTAAAACTGAAATAAAGTTAACAATCTAATATTAAATTAACAATTTTTGTTAATAAGCCAATTTACGAATAATTGAACTCATATTTGAAACAATAGAAATCGGCATCGAAAAATTTGGAGAACAAATATTTAATAATGAGAAATACATTTGGGAGATATTATAAAAATGTAAACTTTCAAAACGACAACGGTGGATAAAAATTAAAATAGCAAATTTGCTTGCAAAGTGTTTTCAAATTTAAAAGTTATAGATCATTCGAAGGTCAAAACAAAAAATCCAACTACATTTCACGCAAGTACCAAAAACCAGTAAATTTTCTCCAATTTCGTTTATGAATGACGGAGCGCCTGTCTTCAGCCCTAAAATCTACAAATTCACCATTCATTCAAGCTCTAATTTTAGAATGCTTTGGAATGTACCATTATTGCCACGTTTTTATTTTATGTCGACTTGAAACGGAAGTTAAGCAGAGCGCAATGTCACGACTGCGCGCGGAAGTCAGTCTCCGATTTAGCTTCGGTTGCTGGTGAGGACAGCTGTTTATATCTGCATGTGATGCATTACACCTGTTTTTTTTTTCCAAGGAAAGGAAAGAAAACGGATTCATATTTTCCGCCTATTATACGTCGGTGGCCGTGATAGGTCGGCTGGAATGCCTCACTTTGAGAAGCATGGGCTTTGGAAGGCAACACCTGCCATAAATGGAAATCCAGTGAGAGTAAATACACAAGCACAGAGGTCTGGAAGACTCCCAGCTTTGCGATGAGTCTCAATTAGATTACTCAACAAATAATTTAGGTTAAAGGCATACAAGAGAAATTGGGTCAGAGTCTAATAACCCTATTGTAGAATGATCCAAGTAACGATTTTTTTACAGACTGAAATCACCGATGCATTAGTAAAAAGCCTAAATGTACTGAAAGTTTATTTCACGCAACATTGAGTCAATCTGAGCAAGTAGTGCCAAATTAAACTAGGTTAAACTATTATGAATATCATTGTAAAAAACGTATAAAGAATCTGCATTTATATAAAATTGCATCATAAAATTTATTTTGAATAATAAATGTAGGGTGTTTATACGGCACAAACATCAAAGTCATTACATTTGCCGATTCATCAATATGTACATAAATTAGCATACAAAAATAGAACTGACAATGTTTGGAACATACATATATTTTAAATTCTGAAAATGAATCTAAATAATATTACAAGAACTGTGGTAGCTTTACAGATTTGTTGAATTGTGGTAACTGAAACAGATTTGCTGCAGAAAATATGGCATAACTAAAAACTGTTTTTTGTTAAAACTGAACTCCATTTTGGTGACATATTTATAGAAACAGAAAACTTTCAGCTCCATATAATTTTTAAGAATAAGAAGAATTATCAAAAATTGAGAAATGAAAGTCAGTTCTTATGTGTAAAATGAACCTCATAATTATCCAATATAAAGAGTATTTACATAAGAATATATTTAATGTCAGTTCGATTCAGTTTAATTAAACTAATTTTCCATTTTGAAGGAACATGAGGATTAGCTTGGAACGGATTTTGGAAATTTGAACCGCAATCAGCTCATAAAAATAACGAACATCCAATTTATACCAGCGGGAAGATGCTTATTCCTCAAAGGATGTCTTCATACTCCATGAAGATTAAGTAAAACTGGATTTTAAACCTGCAATCCTCCAGAAACGAGAGTTCAGCTCCTAATTACTGTCGGCTAAACGCAATACTATCTTTGCATTAATTAGATTCACTTTCTTCATCGTGTATAAATAATATAAATTTCCATTCAACGAACTGGTTTTATTATTTTCCTTCCTTATCGAAAAACAGGTATCAAATGAGAGCACTAATAATTATGGAAATATATTTCAACAACGCATGATTCAGGGTGCATCCTGAGTCATGGCGAATCAGGATGACATGAATCTATCCTGAATTATGTGAATCCTGAATAACATGAATCTATCCTGAATTATGTGAACCCTGAATAACATGAATTTATACTGAATATAGATTCATGTTATTCGGGGTGTATCCTGAATAACATGATGTCTATATTCAGGATACACACAAAAATAATTGTGAAGGAATCCAAATTATATATAAAAAAAAATACAGATGGTTAAAAAGTGTAATTAAGTATTTGTAAATTGAATCTCACACATTTTAATCATAAATGCATTTTTTAACATTAAAAAGATTTTATCATCTTACAATTAATAATTAAATTCGATATAATGAAAAATGTATACACAGACACATAATTATGCCGAAATGTTTGAAATGGATAAAATCTTTCTGTTTTATTTTCTTTTTTTAGCCATTTGAAAAATTTCCGTCATTTGTATGAAAAGAGCAAATATCAAGTTTCGCAATTGGAGGTTGTACCCTCCAGCTTTCACCCGAAACGCATACCTTAAAAAATAAACGCCAACTACTACTGCGTATTGTGTATCAGATGTTATTTATGTGTTAATATCCTTCTGAATTTCTGTTTTCTAACAAGTTTCAGTGTAATTTCAAAACAGTGACATACAAAAAAAAAAAAAAAAAGTTGAACTATCGGGGGAAAAAAAGGGAGATACTGATTTGTTTTTTTTTATAAATTGTTTTTTCATTCCTTTTCAAAGAAAAAGACCGAAATGAATGCAGAAGTATATGTATAAAAAAAAAAGGAAAAGGGGGTGGAAAAAAGCAATGAAGGAGCTGACGGGGTATCCTTCAAAAAACGAAACGACGATGGCGCAACGAAGAAGCAAATATCAAGTTTCGCGAAATTTATGAGGATAATAACGGAATCGGAATGGAAAACGGATACCCGGGAACATTTTTAGAAACGTCCCTGTAAAAAGAGGGGGGGGGGGGGGGAATAAGGCTCGCAAAAATTGCAATTAGGGTTACAACAAGCTCAAACAATATGATCCGACACGGAGAGAGTAGAAATTACTGTTTTAAATAAAAATCTAAAGAAATAGGAGTTTATGGTTTGGTTCGCTCGTAGATTAATATTCTCATAATGAAATTAGATAATTTGAAAATAAAGAGGAATAATTTGTTTGCCTCCATTTATCCTATTAACATTATTTATTAAAAGAAAATGCACTTTAATCACAACGTCTATGATAGAAAAAAAGCACGTCACCAAGCAAACTTTGAATACAGCTGAAAATACTGCATTTTAAAAACATTAAATACGGTATCGGAATATTAAAAGTTGCTTACAGTCAATATTAAATTAATAAAAAAATAAATTAAGAATTAAAAATTGTTAATGCTGAGCTTTAACAGCTGAGTGTAAGTAGCTTAAAAACTGAATGCATTTAATCTTTCAGGACGTATCAGATCATTAAAATCTGTTCTTTAAAATACGCCAAGAATATAAAAATTGTAAATACTTTAACTTAAAAGCACCAAAGCATTAATTTTAAGAACATCAAAGGACATATAATTAAATCTGAAAATGCGTTCTCAAATAAGTGGGTTTCTCTAAAAGAATTAGATGACACAGCAAAATGAATACGATTTAGTGCCTCATCACAATCAATCATTATTAATGAACTTTACTAAAAAACAGAACACAAAGCTCATCGGATTTTCAAACTTTGAATGTCATAAATAATAGATAGATAAAAAGAAGATATTTTGAAGATAGCAATGAATATTATTATTTTTAAAAAATAAACAATGCATGAATTTATTTGTAATTACTCCAGAGTTTTGATTTTATATTTATAGTAAGGGGTTCCGAATGAAACTATAAAAACTCAAGAATAAATTGGACAAAAATGAAATACAGAACATTTCAAAACCTGTCAGTTGCGAAGTTCTTTAGTTTTACATTTGAGAAGTCAATTTTTTTAATGATTTTATATGATTTATGTTGAAAATAATATCAAGTTCCAACATGATGTGATCTGAGTGAAATAAAGCAAGATTAAGGACTATCGTTCATAACCTATAAGAATATTGAAAATAATTTAGTCAATATTTTGTCTTCAAATTGCTTAGGGCACTGAAAAAACTTGAAGCAATTTTCTATACAGATTTCTCTTAGTTTAATGCAACAGTCTAAGGACTATTTAAAATATTCTAAGGAATTTTTTTCTCTCTCATATCAGAGAATAATTTTAAAGACTGTTACATTAAATAAAATCAAAGCCTTATTCAAACTTTTGTACCTTGTTACAGTAAAAAATATATTAATAAAGTGAAAAATCAACATCGTGATGATCGTTCCTCACTATGTTTAAAAAATCATGAAATACCTTTGCAAAACAACTGCGTTTTCTAAACGTTAAAAAAAAATCTTCAGTTCTTTATTCAAAATAATCCGAGAAATGGAAAGTCACACTGAGTTCTTCTGCTCGTTCTCTAATTTAATTTCCATAGGGGTGCCATGAGTACAAGGATGAGAAGTTACCGGAGGAGTAAGCGAGTTGTCGCTTCTCCTGGATGTATAGGAATGGCGACGGGTTTGTGTTCGTTTCATTTGGGATGGTTGTCATAGGGAGGTTGTTTGGGAGATTCTATGGTGAGGTCAATGATAGTTATTAAGTAACAGGCCATTGTTCAACTGTTAATATCACTGGAGTTTGGTCTTTCAATGTTACCGATTGCCTATGCAGGACGAGGGTTATGATTATACTCTTATTTACCATAGGATGTGTTTATCTATACTTATAATAAAGCTCAATGTGTGTGTGTGTGTGTTGGCGCTCTACAGACCAGACCATTCAACCTACAGCTACCAAATTTGGCACGCGTATACCTTGGAGGCCGGGAATGTGCACCTGGGGGTTATTTTTTCGAATTTTTATCTAGAATTTTATTTATTTAAAAATTAAGCGAAATTTTGACATGTTTCTGCTATAACTGCCGAAAATATTACCGCACAAAAAAGATTTTTACATGAAGTTAAAGATAAAAAATTTATCTTTTAAATGATACTACTGTTTTAATCTTAAAATTAAATTTCTATTTTTAATGAATTTTTAAATAAATATTTTAACTATGTTTTTCAATAATTTTTTTCGTCAAAAATAAAAATGAGGATTAAGCACGTTTCGCATTCATGAGAAAAAAATAGCTTTTTTCAAAGTGTTGCCATCACATTGATTAAAGCTCTAACTGAAAATAAATTAAATCTTTTTGGAAATGAAATCTGCAAAATTATAATTTTCGGCAAGTGTCTGTAAGAAATGAAACAAATATGAAATATTATTTTTTCTAAAAAATGAATTCAAGAAAAATTATTTTATGATCTTTTACACTCTCTATACAGGGTGTTTATTCAGTCCCCGATCCATTTTGATATTTAATGACTCATAAAATAATGAAGATGTAAACAAACTTATGGCATTTATTCATGGAATAACTCATATATTTTACTTTTCAGGTTTGAATATTTTTACTTTTGTAAATATCGTCTGCGCGAGTTTTTAATTTCAGATAATTTCATTTTCCAGTCTAAATATCTGTACTTTTCTAAATATCGTCTGCTTATTAATTACAGTTTTCTCTCTTTTGTTTTTGGCAACTATTGAAATGTTATGTTTACTTTTGATGTGTTTCTTCTATGTAGTACTTTTGTATGTGATGTTTTATTCGATCGGATATTAAGGAGAATGCATACACCACAAGAGAAAGCACAGATTTTATGGTGGTCATAAATTTCCAATCAACTAAATCACTGACTTTTAAGAGTTAATTTCAAATCACTTAAACTGACTGATTTATGAAGATTTGAATATCACTATTCAATAAAAAAAGGATAATTTTAGATTTTTCATCGATCGTTTCAGAGAAAATACGCCAATAAGCGCGCAGGTTTCTGAAGATTAATTGGCCTAAGATTATGAAAATGGTGAGTTTTTCTAAATTTTTAACATTTAAAATTTCATAAATAAGTCTTAGTTGATCGTGGAAAATAGAAACATTCATTCATTTATTTAAAATTTGGTGTGTCCAGAATATTTATCAGAATATGATAAATTACTGCATTAAATTTAGACTTCATAATTTTTGAAATATATTTATAGGCCGGAACAAAATATTATTATTGATTTTATTTCAATCCTTTTGAAAGCAAAAATAAAAACTGAATTTTATGCTGAATCTGAGAAATTTTTGTTCAATTATTGTTTGAGATATTACATAAATTATGAAAAATATTTTGTAGTTAACATAAGACTTAAATACGGAGCGATTCTGTTTGCAATACTCATATTCAATAATAATAATAATTAATAAATAACAATAAAGATGATAAATAAAATAAAGCGCTTGGTTTTATTAAAAAATATCTTAATATTAATTGCAATTTCGTCATTTACATTTTTAATTAAAGTTGAAGTTTTACCGGAAATGGCAACAAATTAGCAAAATATATATAGTAAATTGAACGAAACGATCTAAACAATATAAGTTTGGTATGACTATCAAAATTTGAAGATTAAAAATGTTTTGTTTGAGAATCCTTTAAGAGACCAGTTACTTAAAATATTTAATTGAAAATTGTAGCGAGCGGTAATACTGGCGAACCGGCTGGTCGCCAAAGGCGGCTAGTATAAAATACGACAAAGAAAGGCAAACATGATAAGGCGAATCTGTGAATCAAAGAAAATACATATTTTTAATTGGTTTAAGCGTGTAATCTGATTAGTACAATATCATCTCATTTTAAAGCAGTGTGAAGGCTATACCGAACAGTTCTCTCAAGTACTTATTTGTCGTGCTCGTGAGTTATACTGGCATCGAATTATCTCTTCTGAATTATACGAGAGGATATGTATAAATAACACTTATAATTTTGTACGTGATAATGAAAAATTCAATACATGACACTATAAAGCGGAAATGGAAGCATTATCAATGTGTTACTTTTTGACATTATTGCCAATCATGTTGAAGGACTAATACCCATAGAACGACATCGGCCCGCATGAGGTGGTTGTTACAGTCAAACTTTTGACTGCGGAGGAAAGTCTTCATGAGTCCAAGCAGATCTAAATTTAAGGTACCAAATATGGTCCTTGCACCAAAATTTCCAACTGAATCTTTGCAGTTTTGCAAGAAACGGAGTAAAAACTGCAAAGATTCGTTTGGGAAATTTTGAAGCACACATTATATAGCCCGGAAGTGACATTCTCACATTTTCATTTGCTTGTACCCAAGAAGAGATTCCTCAGCAGAATTATGATCTGGATGAAGACCTGATACAAGCTGACGGTTTCTGTGAGACGGTTGCCAAATGGATGCAGGTTTGGGACAAATGCCTCAACACGAATGGCAATGAAGCTGAAAAGTAATAAACTGGTAGTACTTTCTTTCCCGTTCCACACTGCCAAGCATTGCATTTTTTTTTATTGAATGCAAAATTATGAGCGTTACCAATTAGCATCCCTTTATGTAAACTAAATTTAACCATTCAAAGACGCTACAATTTGTTATTAAAAAACGCAAATAACTCAATAAAATTTCAAACATTCTATAACATCTCAAATGAATTAGGAGAAACAAACATTCCCGAAATGAACTCATTAGATAATGAAAAATGCTTATAGGTTTAATCATAGGCAGATGACAATGTGTGTCCCGCACCATGAGCTTGGATATGATAGTAAAAATGTTAGATTGTTTCGTAATTATAAAATTGCAACGGCAGAAAAATGAGCGATCATTCGCCAAATTCGGTCTGAAATCCACCGAATATGCAATTTTTGGATCATTTTTTGAGCGAGTAATGAATTAGTGACGAATGGGTGAGCATCCTACTGACATGTGGAAGAATTTGATTGGTAGCGCAGTAGATCTCTCCCTTTCCGAGTCTCCAGTCATAAAAATAAATTGCAGTTTGCTTACGTTTAAGAGCGGCCGTGCAGAAACCATCGGTATTATTTAAAAAAATAAAGAACAGATTTATTTCATTTTAAGAGAAACTTGACCGAAACATCGAAGCGGGGGAGGTATTACGCTGCTTTTTGTTTGTTTATTAAATGCTTTTGCCGATACTTTTTTTTTTCTCGTATCATAAACGATAAAAATTGCCCATTTTCTCAACGAGAGTTTATTTTTTATAGTCTATAAATTATATCGGAGAAGCTCAAAGAAACGTTTCTTCTTTCTGAAAGATCGATGCCTGAAACATTTGGAGAAAGTGTTTTTCGATACGTCCCTTCTATTGTATGCACGATACATCATTTCGTGTTTGTCATTTTTTCCTTGGGAGTCACTCGTACGGAAAAACAAAAGACTCACTGGAAGCATTGAAAACTAAAAAGGATAAAAAAATATTTCTGGAAATTCAAACATCACAATAATAAATATAAAAACACAGATTGTCAAACATAGACATATTTTTTTGAAATGACACGAAGAGTAACAACTCTGTTCATAACGAAAAACAAAACAAAACCTTTGCTTTATAAATTAGTACAAAAGTTTAAAAAAACCTTAACAGCATAAAATCTTTTTAAAATAATCCAATCCTTCGAAAATTCAGTATTATTTTTCGAACAGATTATCTGGACGAATTAATATCTGCTTTTATCACAGAAAACATCTATAATTCAGATAAATTAGTACCTAACTAAATATCATAGAGAATGCTTATAATTCAGATAAAATTGTTTGTGTGATGAATTATTAAAATTTTACATTATCCTACGTTATCATCCGTTAGATAATTATTTGCATTTATTATAATATGACAATTTTTTTACTGGAAAAATCTGAGCTTCAGGCTATAAATAGTACAAAAATTAAAAGTTATGAAATTTGCCGAAACTTGGAAAATAATTTCAAATTTAACAAATATAATTCTTTAAATGTTAATTTGATTTACGAGCCTTTGATATATGTATTGGGAGAGCGAAACAATCTTTAATAAGAGAATAAATAAAATATTGAAAAAAATGCAGCATACGGATTAATTGTAAAAATTTTACTTAATACACAGATTTTCCCAATTCCATACAACAATAGAAAACTAATTTAATTTTTTTGTGATTTCATGGTATAAATTTTTAGAAATGCATTATCGTTACATAGAGAAAAACATCGCAATTACGAGCCAGTTTTCACTGCAATATAATACATTTAATTACTGAAAAATATAAGATCTTTCAATTTAAGGGCTTATGATTCAGTAAAAATAATCAATAAAAATGTTTTATAATTACAGTTGTTTTATTCTTTGTAAAAGTGTTTTGAAACAAGGAGAAAAACGTTTATATAAACTGAGAAAGGAAGTGAATTACAAACAAAACAAATTGGAACTACTTGCAAAGTTAATAAAGCTTATTAGCTTTTACGCCATTATTTTGTAAAATTAATGATAGAAAGATAAATGAAATTTAAAAAAATCTTAACGCCATCAACAAGAAATTATTAATGAAAAATATTTAAAACTAAAACCAAATGGTCGGCATATCAAACTCAAGATACATGATAGAGAGATATAAAAACGGAGAATATACAATAATGAACGATAAATTCATTTGTTATTAGGGCACATCAGTAAGAAAATGCACATTTTTTTTCAGTACAGAAGCTTTTTTCTCCCCTCTAAATAGCCTTGAAATCGTGAGCGATTCATTGTATCATTTTATGTAGAGAATCCACACAAATTAATATAATCAAAATTTGTAATTGAAATCTTTTGAAATAAGGAGATTCAAGAGTAATATGTGAAAACTTCTATAAAAGTTTTCTTTTTCACATACACAAAAAGGGGCTTATATATTAAATACTATAAGATAAAAATACATAGCTAATTTGGTGATATAGGAAATAGTAAACAATAATAATAGAAAATTATTAAACAATTAACCATCATTAATGATTAAGAAATAGTTGATGATTAGTTTTCTTTCTGTTAAAAATATTATTTCATCGTCTTTACACATTATGTACCTAAAGATGGTTCATTTTAACTTTATTTTGAAATGACTACCACTTAGATTATTATTTTGCAGTAATAATATATTCTTCAAATATCAGCTGCCTTTTTTTGTAATTAAATGAATGACATAAAAAATTATTGCTGTTTATTTGTTGTGTTATTACTAGCTGCCTCATAGTTATTGGGCAATTTTGTTTCTGATTTATTGAGTTTACCCTAGAAACCAATTCTATACATTACTACATTAATTATACATTTTTAATTTTCATAAAAGAATACCCTTCTATCACAGACTCATCAATAAATTAAATATTTTATTTTCATTCCAAGAACTTTATGATCCAATAATTGAACGATGAAAAGCAAAATTTTTGTCCGTCAAAAACAGATGTTATGAAATATTCGAGGTTTCGAATTTATATGACGACGAAATAGGTACAATATGAAGTAAGAAACATATTCTCATAAACTCCCTAGAAAAAAAAAATCACCCAGCAAGAAACTATTCTTCGTTCCGATACTAAGAAATCACTAGATTGAAAATATCGCAATAACGAAACTTGAAAAAATTGCCTTCGATTCTTAAAAAAAAAAAAAAAAAAAAAAAAAAAGCTAAAGCAATCCAGGCACAATAAGCTCTTTCAAAAAAGAAATTTAAGCTATAGCAGAGGACCAGGGATACATGACATCATAAAAATATAAAACATATATATCGCAAGATCTCTCAGCATTTATAGCTTACAAGAAAGTATCTTATTTCGTAGCAATAAAAGAAACGAGACTTCAAGACTTTCAACAAGATTTCTTAAGAGGGAAAAAATACGTCTTTATTACCAAAAGGACGGTGAAAAGACATCTTGCCCAGTGGACACTCTATTTTTTCCCCTCTACTTTTTCATTAAATTGACAAAATGCTAGAAAAATCGATAACTACCTCAAACAGAGAGCATTAAACGTATACGACTAGGGGGAGAAAAAAAATCTCTATTTTTTTCTCCCTTTTTTAAAATTCGCCTCCTTACCCGGATAAGTAATCGTGATCCTTATGAGGGGAAAGTGAAGATGGCCCCGGGGTAAACCGTTTCTGGTTAAGAGGAAAAGAAGCGAAAAAGCTTTTTCGGATAACGTTATCGAGTCTTTATCTAATGCACCACTGATAATCCGTGTATTCTGCTGCACAGGATTGAACTCGCCTGACTTATATCTACCTCATTTTCCTTTTCTGTTTGGGTTTCTAAGATGCAGAGAACGGAACTGGAGGCATTTTTTTCCCCACCAAATGAACATGATAATGTCATGGGCTGTCATATTTTCTATTACGTCATAAAAGATGAAAATATTATTTAAAATACTTTACAGGTAATAAATTAAGCATACAATTACTTTTTGGTTAATAAGTACTCATTAAGAAAAATAACTTTTCGGTTAATAAGTGCTCATTAAGAAAAGTTACTTTTTGTTTAATAAATGCTCAATAGGAAAAGTTATTTTTTGGTTATTAAGTGTTCATTAAGTAAAGTTACTTTTTTTTGATAAATATGTGTTTCTTTAAGAAAAGCCATTTTTTGGTTAATAAATACTTATTCAGAAAGGTTACCTTTTGACTAATAAGTGCTCATTAAAAAAAGTTACTTTCTGTTTAATAAGCGTTCCTTAAGAAAGTTACTTTTTTATTAATAAGTGCTTATTAAAAAAAGTTACTTGTTTGATTAATAAGTATTCATTAAGAAAGTTACTTTTTTGGTTAATATGTGTTCATTAAGGTATCCGAACACGTTCGGAGCACTTTTTTAGAAAAAAATAGTGTAGATGTACTTTAACCATATTTCTGGGTTTAGTACTATTCAAGATTAGTAATAGGATGTCAATATTTGAAATAATCATTAATACATTTTGAAAATTGGCATTTAATAGCACAAATTTAAGCGAATTCTTATAAAACTTCAAATTGGCTACACAAAAAACTATTACTCTCATCCGAACAAAACTTATACAAAAATAAACGACTTAGTCTTCTCTAGGGAATGAACTACATGCGTATGGTTATAATAATAAATAAAAATTTTGGAAGCAATCGAAGATATAACATGAAATATTTAGTAAATAATTTATGACGTTATTATTCAAACAATTAGCTGTAAATTAAAAAGTATTCACTCAATCTAAACTCTTTTAATTCATTCCCTAAAAAACAGTATAAAGACAAAGGTCCACCAAATTTCATAATAATATGATAATTATATTTTGAGTTATCTGATTTGAAGACAGCAAAAAATAAATGCTATACAGAATAAGCAAAAATTAATTTTGAGAAAAATGCATTTAAAGTATATAGTAACACGTTTTAGTATTAAATTATGTGTGTACATACTTCAAATTCACCACATTTATAGGTTAAATCTTCTTTCTTTTCTGCTTTTAATAATTTTGCTTTTTTAATCATTTTTTTTCTGGCAAATTTTGCATTTGGCAGTGAATGCCACCTAGATTCATTTATTCTGCCTGTCCAGCTCAGTAAATGCTATACGGATTAGAAGTCGAATATAGCTTTTTATTCCCTTCTATTAACTAAAGAGCCTGAAAAACTAAGCAGAACAAGATTTTTATAAATATTATTTAAGGCATATCTATTTGTAGAGTTGTGATATCCAACATTTTTACACATATTATTAAATTTAAGCCTTTTAATGCACGCTAGTTAATATTTTAATGGAATCAATTTTCGCATAGTATAAGTCAAATGCATCACTCCAACTTAATTATTAAATTTCCTATGCATATTAACATAAGTAAAACAAACAAACAAACGAGATGACAAACACAAAGCATGCGTTGTTACATGCATTATGTTTTTGTGACGTCATATTAACCATTTCGGCGGATTACGCAATCAAAATCATTTTGTTTGTCCTACTGTCACATTTTACAAATTTTGCGAGACAAATATAACTAAAAAAAATTGGTGCGATAAACTTCTATCTCTTTTATTCCTTATCTGAAAAGAGCTGAAAGAGCTGAAATTGCAATTTATTATCTAAATAAAAATGTACAGAAACTCATTTTAATTTAGTATTGCTTTATTCTTATTTCATATCAGTGTAAAATTAAGCAAAAAATATTTCTTCAATTAATGTAATTCACATCTTATTTGATTATTTCAAAGATTATTAGCCACTATTTTATGTTTAACTAGAGACTATTTTTTTAAAAAATAAACTTTTTTCGATGTTGGTTCTGAAACATTCATTTCACTTGCAATTTAACAGGCTTTTTAATTGAAATATCATTAATTCAATACAGTTTCAAATTGTACCGGCAGAAATATATTGTAAACTGACTGGTACTAATCAGAAAGTAAAACCACATGGAAAAAAAATAGCAGGTATGAATTTTAAATTACATGGGAAAAAGAAAACTGAAAAAGAAAATAAAACTTCACAAATTCAGGATGTAATATTTCTCAGCAATAAAATTTTTGGTCTAATGATTTTATACTATTCGTGACATTAACGAATTTCCTCGTTACGGGTATATTGGATAGAAAAAGTAGACAAACCGGCCTAAGATAGCACACTTATCTTAAAATTTCCTGTTCCCGACGTGGACAGATAGTTAGATTCAACAGATATCAAAGATTCCACGAACCATTATCTAATTTCATTCAATAATAACATCGCGGAAGGCTCATTTTTCGTAGAAGTGTATTGAAGTAAATTGGCTTTCATTTTTCGCCACATCAAATAATTTTTTTAAATTTTTTTTTTCGCTCTGGGAAGCACGTACATAATTAATCATAAATATACGCGGTTTCTTTACATCTCAAACAATTTCAGCTTAAACGGCTGATAGTATATAATTGCCGCTTAAAAATACTGTATACGAGATGCAGCTATATTTGGCAAGATAATGTGTGAGTAACTAACTTACAATTTATGCAATGACCGAATAATAAAATGAAAAGTGTCTAAAAATAAAATTATAAACGATAAGATTAAATCAAGCATACAGAAATAAATCATTCTTATGGTAGAAGATGGGACGCAAAGGTATACAGCGAGCGCTATGAAGTGCTATTTGACAATGAAACAAATTATAGAATATACCTTTAAAATGTTCAGGGAAGATTTAATAGGATGCAAATTTAAAATAGCACAACAATACAAATGCAGGAATTACAAACAGCATTATAATTCGAAGCAGCAAGAACAGATAAGAGAATGACAAGCAGAACGCACCATCATAATCAATGAACCTTTGGGGTACTTAAAATAAGTATTCAAAGGACTTGATTTCTGAAGTGATATTCGTTTCACATGATTTTGTACATATAACTGTCTTTCATTTAATACGATAGTACTTTTACTTAATTTCCTGTAGCGGTCATCCTTTAAGTTCTTGATCTCATGTTTTATTGCAGAAATGGCGTCTTCTCCCATGTTTCACCTGTTCTTAAACCTTTATTGCAAACTGCAAACCTTTACTTAGGGGGCATCCTGCGTTACGATTATTGGTAATAAATCAATCATGAAATACTGGGATTTTGAAAATGAATGAAAGGTAAGTCAAAGAATGAAATAAATGTAAAATGTAATAATGGACCTAAAATATCTTTTAACTTTACAATTTTCGATTTTTTTTTATTATCTATTTCTAAACAAAACTTAACATTCAGCGTTAATATAAATAAATTACAGTGGACTTAAATGCAGATGACAGGCAATCGTTGGCAGTTGCATAACTGTTTACAACTTGTGAATGCAGTAGTTTGATAAAATTTTATATTGGTATCAATATCACATGCCTTTTTTAACTTAACTAAATTTTCAAAATCGTTTCATTGGCAAGTACGTTTAAATATGTATTTGATTTTTGCATTACTTACAATTCTAACAAAAAAAAAATTACAACTCAGATTCGACCAAGTTTATCAATTTAATTTTTTTATATGTTTAAGATAATAATGACTTGACTTTAAAGCGGATTTACACTCAGACAGTTATAAGATTCCAGTAAGTCACGCATGCGTAGAAAGAAGATTACGTATGCACTGAGAGAGCGGACAATGGCAAATTCTTGTCTCGACGGCACAAGTACTTGCTACTGTACAGCTTCCATGCTTGCATGATCTTACTCAATGGATTGTAGCTGGTTGAAAGTAAACCCTACTTTAGAAAGCTTACTTAAGCATTTCCATGTCCACAGCTATAAATTCGTGAAGTCTTAGTAAAATTAATATTTCAAGCGCAAGATTATTTCAGTACTTTTCTCAAAATTAGACAGTTTGAGTAGCAGTTTCCATTGATTTTATTAGCGTAAAATAAATCTGGAATAATTAGTGCCATTCAGTAGAATTATTGATACCTTTGAGATTTCAGTCTTATCTAAGAAATCTTGATTTGTAGATTTTGAGTTATTTTAAAGGGTATTAATATTTGTAGGGATATAAACATCTGGGGGTTTAAAAGAAAAAGTGCAGGCACTACACGGATAAAAAAACAAGAAGATCCAGAAGATATACTTAATTTTATAGTCGTGGAAGCCTCTTTAAGTTTACTGTACAAAGAAGCATACATTGCAAACTATCAGAGACGTTGTTCCCCAGGATTAGCTAGTTGTGTGTTATAAAAAATGCAGGCGCCACACTGTTATCAGGGCATTAACGTAACAGAATGTCGCAGCCCCTATCCTTATTAGACCCGGATCTTTCAGCAAGCACTTCGGTGCGGAAAGACAAACCGGATAATGAGGGGACAGTCTTTCAACGTTAAAGGGATCCGATACTGTTTTGGTCATATAAATGTTGCAGTCTACATCCCCCATGCGATATCACCGAAAGAGAACTGTCAACAGGGCGAGGCTCTAACTGATAAGCTGGGTTTGAAATGATGGCTCAGCTATCTATCTCGTGTCAGTTTGCGAAATGATGAGATTTCCAAATAATTAGAGTTTGAAAGAATCGGGGGTGTTTAAATTGTTAAATGCGAATTTCGGAGTTAGTATAAGATATTGTTATTGAATTATAATGAGTTAATAAAAAATTCCTTAAATACATTTTTAAATTATATATGTTTATCTATTGTTATATACATATGTTTATCTATAATATATATGTTTATCTTACATTCCAAGCACTGGCATAAAATTATCAGAAATAAAAAAGATTACAATTGTTCAATACATTTTAAATCAGTCGCAGTATATTCTTGTTGTTTCTCGTATACGTAGAATAGAGAAAGAACAATAATCATAAAAGAATTCGAATCCGAGATTTTGATGAATCTTCCCGTTTTAGACCTCACTAAGTTCGAAAAACACATTTTTGGAATATCTCCGTCTGTCTGTCTGTGACAATGATAGCTGAAAAACGCTTTGAGCTAGAGGGATGTAATTTGGTATGCGATCTTTACACAAAATATGTAGATTTCTATAAAAGTTTGTGCAAAATCCATTCAGAAAAAGCCTGCCCTGCTGTTCGAATATAATTTAACAAGATAATTATAAAACGAAGGGAGCTAGGTAGATAAGATTCGGTACAGAGATTTAACGTCTATAGTGTTGACATCCACCAAATTTCCATCCAAATCCAATGAAGGGTTAGACCGTCTATCAGTCTGTACTTTCAGAAACATATAAAAGCGATAACTCAAAAACTCAGTGTTAAATATATCAAATTTGGTATGTGATTTTGTGAATACAAGTGTAGTTTCTTGCCAAATTTTGGTTTTAATAGATTGTGAAACACGAATCAAAAACAGAAATTCGATTTTCAGATGCTATTAACCACATGCCAGGATTAATCGCCAAATAACTCGCCAAAGTTGACACGATAAAATTGATAAATTCACGTCAAAGGTTAATATTTCGTAAATATTATATGCCAATGCCATGCAAAGTTTTCTCTGGCATGCCAAGTCTATTAATGAGTATGCGGGAAACTTTTGGGGAGACAACTCCCGCTGTTTATTTCATTAGATAAATTTTGTTTAGTGTGATATTTTCTCTGGTATAACACCTTAATTAGAGAATAAACTAGCAAGTTTATGGGAGACAACTCCCACTGGTTTTAACTACCGATTCTTAAACCTATTTTTTTAAATTATTTTTTCTTAAGCCCTATTTAAGAAATGTAAAATAATAAGTCATATGTATAATAATTAGCAATTATTCTGATAACAAGAAAATATGACAAATTGTCATTTAATACCAGTTCATTAACAATGCCATTTAATAATGTATTATTAAGAACAATTTCATATTAGAATCTTTAATAGCTCAAATTAAAGCCATAAATGAGTCGCACAAAAACAATATTTACTTCTTCATGGGTATAAATAATCTTCAGGCCTGTCATGTAAAGTCTTTAAAATATCTTTTTTTTAAAAATAAGTGAGACAAACATAGAAGAAATAAAGAGTGACAAAGAAAGAAACTAGCAAGGACAATGGAAAGTAATAAAAATGAATCGTTCAATTACAATAATTCTAATTTTAAAAGAAATTTATCTTACTCTACAACCTTGCACTCTTTCAGAAATTACACCTGCAGCCTATGTAATAATAAAAGCAGGAAATGAATGCGCCATTGAAAAAAATAATAAAATGCAAAATAAATTTAGGTACTTAAGATGTTTAACGATAGTATTCGAAATTTCTTAATTACATTTTAATAAAATAAAGATAGTTAAATCTTTACAAGAAAAAAAATCAACATAGAAATCGCCCCCCCCCTCAAAAAAATTCATTAGTGAGTGTTTTGCTAATAAAATTACTCCTATTAAAAAAGACATCGTCCGTCGAATCCCCCAGACCACTCCCCCCAAGTGCCCGGTCATCATCATAAAACCATCATTCTCATCATGCTAACAAATAATTACAAAATAATCTTTCTTCCAACTACACAAGGATAATTCAAGTCTAGACCGAGTCTTCCCAAAGAACAGGAGTCTGCAATCACTTCCACCCCTCGTTCCTTTCGAGTTAAATCAAGGCTATTAAGGCTCTTAAATGGGAGGGTAACTTTTCTTTAATATTCGTTAATGCACGGAGTGAGAGATCAAAAAGCTTCCAAGGACCATTAAAAGAGGTACGCACGAACTGCGAGGTATATTCTGTCCACCTATACAAAGATACGTTCATTTCAAGAAATATTTTATGAATTCATACCACGTGGAATGGGTTTAATAATGACATGTTGAGATTTCCCCAAGTTCAAAAGGGAAAAAAGGGCCTTTATGCAAATTTTACGGTAAAGCTGAAATATACAGAGGATAAAATTGCAATTAAGGTTAGGGGCACGCTACTAATAAAAAACTGATAAATGAATGAATGAGTAGCAGCTTTAGTATAATCCTTTGCAACAATCGAAATAAAATTTAAAAAAGTTACAACATCAATGAATTGAAAAGTCAATAGTTATGCCATTAAGAGATACATAATTCTTCTGTATGTCTTAAAAGACAGTCTTATGTATTTTCAGAAGCAACAATCCAAATGTTACTCAAATATTCGATCACATATTATCTTGTTACCTTTTTAGTTTAAATTTATAAATATATATTATTTTATGATATATTTAAATGCATATGTTCTATTTCTCCAGCAAAAGAAAATGGTACTTGGTGATTAACCGTTGCCCATAAATATTACGCTTCCAATACTGAAATATCAAAAAATGATCTTTTCAGCAATGTATTTTTCTGTATTCCTTACTTTGCTAATAAATGATGCGATTGGTCGCATCTGGCCTTAAATTATGCATTGGCATATCAGTTGATTGTAAAATTTTTCTAGCAGTTTTCTCCACGATATTTCTTCAATCAATCATTTTAAGACTTAAAAGAGAAAATCATTCATCATATTTTACGAAGAAGAGGATGTCAGTTCTCATTATACTTTCCATCTTCGACTGAGATAAATGTACGGACCATACCAAAGGCATACAAGAGCATTACAGTTGGAACAACGACGTGCAGTAATATGATGTACTTGTCTGAAAAAGGCAGTGCTCAGGTACCCAGGCCCGAAACATTAAAACTGTATTAATCTTTAACAGACAATTTAAATGCAAATCTTCTTGGAGTGTTCGATTATATTTTGTGAATAAATAATTTTCATGCTACTAACATCATGCTACTGTCTTGCTGGTGTCATAGGCTTAAATTTATGAAAAATATGTTTTAAAGCCAATTACAATAATTATGTTCACGGACAATTAAAGTTTTATACCATGTCGATAAAACGCATTATGTGATCGCCTGAATATTAATTTTGGAAAAATCTAAAAAGTATAAGCTATTACAATCAATTTTAAACAACCACATTTAATACAGAACATTTCATTTTTTTACTAGTTAAAAAAAACTATCGCATTAACAATTTTGAGAAAACTCTTGGTTGTATAAATAAGACTCCGCGCACATTTAATATATGGCATTAGCAGCATCAGTTGCCTACAAAAAAATCAGGAAAGTTGTGTTTGAAAGAATTGACAACAACATTTAAAACTTAATATGCGACATCTAGTTAATATTTAAAACTATTTTCTTAACTTAAAAAAAACCCTATTTTGTTTGATGCCAAACAAACAGCATTTGCCGGAAGTTAAGTTACATTATTTCAGCGCAAACAAAATTGCAGCAGGAACACATCGGTTGTTTTTTGGTATTTAAGGTGAACACATCCCACTGTATATAATTTGCAAGTGCGGTTTTCCCGATTTAAAAATGATTTCAATACACTTGCCAAACAGCAGTGTAAACCATAAAAAAATCCAAGATACAGATTTGGAAGCATTATTTAATGAAATGAATATTGAATGACGTAAGCAACACTTGATCAGTTTGAATGAAGCAATGAAGAAGAAACAGTTACAAAATAACGAAATGCATGATAAGGTATTTTCCCACAAGATAATGTTCGTCTTTATTAGACTATCGAAAGAAATTTCAAAATCACTTCGTTGTGTTGTGTTTCCACATTCACCGTATTCACCATTTTTGCTCCTTAAGGCAACAACTATTTTATATAGAATGCTTCTTTTAAATAGAGGTGCATTTTCCATGCAAAAATAAAAAATTGACTGAATAACTGGATTACATCTAAACAACTAGAGGTTTTTTTTTTCATCGTGGAATTCGTTTGCTGCTAAAAAGATAGACAAATGCTGTAGTTTCTGAAAGGAAATATTTTAAATAAATCAGTGTTCAATTTTCATAACAGACGACTATCTTTTTTTAATAAAAAGAGGACGAAGTCATACTTATACATCCAATAATACGCATACAATTTTAAGAATCAAATAACATTAAAAAATATTCGACAAAGAGTACAGTGGAATACGGAAAAAGACTTGATAAAAAAAAAAAAAGACGTGAGAATACACGAACATTTTACATTCTCAATCCAAACCAATGCGTGAAAAGAGGGAGATGAAAAACAGAGAGCAATTGCCACCAAATGTGACTTATGGTAAGGGAAATAAAATTTTATTTCCTCAAGACGTGACAGAGTAAAAAGAGTATACGGATTTTTTTTTCTACTGCAACTTCTTCTCCAACTTCTCGCGCCCTTTTGAATGGCCGTAACAAAAGCTTATTAGGCTCCTAATTAGCATATAACACAAATTGGCGTTCGCCCATGACTACGCCTTTCAGACATTAGGGACCCAATTAACCGAGTTTATTAAAAAAGAAAGAAAGGTATTTTTAGACAAGGTGCCAATTTTTAGCGCGGGGTTATTTCTTTTCATTTAGAGGTCGTGCGTGAATGTTTGCAAAGGGAAGAGAAATTTTTATCGATTAGAGGACCTCTTGATGTATGGCTTGACGGATTTTTAAACTTATATTACGTTGTATTTTTTAATTAAAAGGGGAATGAAGTAATTATTAAATCAGTGTATCAGAAGAAGATAGTTTTCTAGGTACAAAATGAAAATGAGAATCTGAAGCCTTTACTCGTCTAGTAATTCAAGGAGATACTGGAAAATATTTTTGAAAGTATAATAGTATTTTACTTTAAATGAGAATTCTTGATCGTATTTTTTTTCGAACGGTGCATCTCGTTTGTTTTTAGAATATTACATGCTATTACATAAAAATGCAAATAACCACACATACGCGCGTGCGCGAATAAGTACTAAGTACAATGACGAAAATATTCTTGGTTTTAGTCAGAAAACGTTTGAACATAAGGAGGAGAGAATAGATTACTCCATTATACAAAAGGGCAGTTTATTTTAAACATCTTAAGCATCATTGATCAGAAAAACAATAACAAATTGTAATTAATAAGTAGAAGAAAAACGAAAGTGAGGACAAGTGATCCAAGGAAGCGACTTTTAAAAGAGTTTCTTAGGAGAATTTTTAAAATTTTTTAGTTAATAATTTTTATTTTGTTCATCAAAGAATATACACTCTCGAATATAAGGCTTAATGTGGCGGAAAGGTAGGCCGGATACCAATAACAATACTACGACTAATAATAAATAAATAAACGGATAAGCTGGAGCCTTATGAACTCATTTCTTTGCCCATCAGAAGACAAAGTTTTTACACCAAAACTTACTGTTATAATACTTTTTTTCTAACTTCTTATAGAGCACTAACTCCTCTATTTATCTTAAGGCACGTAGAATGTGAACGCGGCCGCCGTTTGGTGAATAATGGAAGCAGTTGCCAATAACGTGTCGAGTTAAAACAAAAGGCTCTGTACTGGTAGTTTGCATATGTTTATACACTTAACAGCACGTTTCAAAAATTTATTTCAGAAAAATAAGATAAAGGATATAAACTATTCACATTTTAACAAAACATTTTAACATTCCACATCAACATATCACATTTTAACATTCCGCAATGTCTAACTTAAATGCAGGAACCTTAACCAAAACATTAATGTAAATCGTAAACCTGATTCTTAAGATAACTGACTCAAACTCATTTTATTTTTTACTGATAAATTATTTTATTATACAGATATGAAAAGGTAACTCTAACGCTGCTCTTTTCCAGACACTATTTGCATTTTGCACACGACAAGTAGAAGGATCGTAGCAGACGCCCGCTTCGAATTCCTTGGCAATATTGCCTTACCTTCCTCATCTCATTATGATAAAAGAAAACTAGGCCGGATAGTCGCGAACCGGATACTCCTTAGTGTACTACATATAAGTAAAAGAATAGTGATTCATATTCATAATTAATGTAACAATCCAAGAATTTGTCAGAATCCAGACTTCTTTTTGTAATTTAGTTGGGTATGTTTAAAAAAATCATTTATATGAAAAAATAATGTCAACAAATTGGATACTCTATACTTTTCTCCTTTTTTAAAAAATAATCATAAAGCGCTTTGTTTTTTTTTCATAGATGACTCAAGGTTTTACCATCATTTTATTAAAAATTTATATCATTCATTCCCTTCCAAAACTTCTCAAATAAACAGAGACAGTGAGCATTAATTTAGTTAATATCCAAGCGTAATCCCTTTGGTATTAAAAAGTAAATCTTCTATTTAGATTGGAATTTCTCAGCCTCTCCACAACCACATTACCTTTTGATGTATCCTCAAGACGCAGCATTGAAATAATAATAATAAAAAAAATAAGAGATAAAGTATTTATCAAGAAGTATATATCCCAATTATTTTTTTAAAAATAATTCTATTAATATATTCTATTTTTATTCGCCATTTAATGTTTTGTGTTTTATATAATTCATTAATAATTTCTGACGAATAATGTTTCATTTCCTAAACGAAAAAAAAAAATGCTTTTCTTTTCTTTCTAAATATTGCGGAGAACAAGATTTAGTAATACGTTTGGGTATGGTCTTCTAAAAAACACAATGTAAAAGAAAGAATAAACATATAATTTCTTTCTTAGATAATTAAATTACCTTACCTGCAGTTCATGCTCGTTTCAGCAGATGGAGTAAACAAAAATCTATTATAGATAAAATAACTTTAACACACATTCCCTACTGATACCTAAAAGCAAGAATGATTTATGTACAAATTACTAAATAATGCATGAACGTTGCGTTCCAGAATATCCTAATGAATATTAAACCACAAAAATTGATTTTTGTCCAGTTAGCCCTTCCGTCACTTTTTCTTTTTTCCGATATCCGTGCCTTATTTCTGGCTTGGTTTTCAAAACTGAGATGGTATTATCTTCATTTTTTTCTCCTTCCTCTAATGAAGGCAAAATAATGATATGCATGCATATATTGATTTCTATTTTAATATTTAGAACACTATCAGCTGTTCTTTGGGAAAAAAAGCATTCTCGTGCATAAAGTTTGGGAAAAAAAATAAAGATAATTTTATCACTAACAGCACTAAGAAAAAAAAAAAATCGAAATTTTTGAAAAATGTTTTTACGTTTTATTTAAAGGAAAAAGATACTTTATTGTGTTTTAATAGTGAGAAATTTTGAAGCATGATAGACGTCTCAGAGAATTATTTCTGAAATTAGATTTCGAAGGAGACATAACCATAGTAGAAGAAAGCGGTTTTTGCAAAATTGCAGTACTTACATCATAATTTTTTAGATCATTAAATCAATTATATAAAAAATATTAGTCCTTGATTAGAATTTAAAATAACATCACGTTCTGGGTTTTGATACTTCATGGAAACAGGTTTAATATAGATTAATTTTTCGATGACAACCACTAACGACTAAAGCATTACTTTTCAATGATCTACGGTATGATTAGCTACACGGAATAGTAGTAAGACCAGAAATAATTTTTTTATTTTTTATTTTTACAACTTAATTGTTTTATATAATAAATTTTCGTGCTGACACCGATTAATTAATTTTAAATCAATTAAATTTTGCCTTCATAGTTAATCTGATGATTATTTGCATAATCAATATTATAAGCAAAATCTGATTTCTGTTTATAGAAGCAAACGAATATGAAATAGCTTCAACTATCTTGCACGACTGTAAGGTCCAGAATTCTCCTTTTTCGCTGAAAAAATAAATTCATTCAAATTCTTATAAGAAGGGTGGGATTGCAAGAGAACAGCAGCGGTTCCAGAATCCTGCATTCCAAAATCTCCCCTCCCGAGGATTTCGCAAAATTCTTTTTTAGGACAAAAAGAATCCCCTTTGTAATAAAGAGTCTTTTCCATTTTTCGGAACATAAATTCCCGGCCTCTGCCGACGAAAAATCCCTTCCGGACTCCAGATATAACCACTTCAGCTTCTTTTGGGCGGCCCCGATCGCACCTTCCAGAAGAATTTATGGCGCGGAAATAGCAAAAGATAGGCGAAAATGAAAAGCACCCCTTGCTCCCCCACCCCTTAGCCATAAAAGCAGTTCTATTTAATCGCTGGCGAGGTAAGACATAGAGGTAGTCCGCTTCATACTCCATCTCGGATCGATAAGTTTAGGGAACAGCATTTTCTCACTTGTAAAACACGCTGCTTAATATCCTTCTGGATCGTGAAGTTGATCTAATTGGAATCTACTCATTTGAAACAAGTACCGGAGTATACAAACAGTAACATAGAAGTGGTGGTACAAAACAGTGAAGAAAGAATATCTTCAAAGGAATGCAAAGATATAAAGTCGTCGAAGGGAAAATTCCATACCAGCTGCTTCTTTTCTTTAAATATAAAAATTTTAGACGTAGAATTATCGATTCAAAATGTCTGCAATAGACCTAAGCGAATTTTTAATGAGATTTTTTTTTAATGTATGTGGTACAAAAAGTATGTGAAACTTCTAAGAAATATCAGACCAAAATATTAAAACAATAGCTAAAATTCCAGTTGCTGCAAAAAGAAGAAAGGAATCTACATGATCTAATTTGAATACCATATTTTTATAGGCGCAGAAATTCAAATATTATGATTTAAATCTAATAGTTTTAAAGTCGAAGAATTAAGTAATAAAACAAAATAAATTTGTGCCGCCACAATTTTTTTTTTTTTTGCTAGGCTACAAAATATTTGTAACGTCGCTCTTGCGGACTGCCATGGTATCTGCGGTTACAGATCGTCTCGAATCAATAATGCAGAGACATAAACAACAAATATCTATAGTTGGTAATTGGTTTTCTAGACCAAACACAAAAGGATTTAAAGCAGTTGCATTTTTAGAGAAAAACAGATTCCGGAATCAAGAACCCGTTTTTAAAATAGGTCTGTGGTAAATTTATTTTTAAAAACAGGAGTTTTTTTGCTTATGAAAAGCATAAATTTATTTCAAATTTAAATTGGATTTAGTTTATTTTTGAGGTTTCCGCAAAAATTAGATAAACATTGCAGCGTTTCTTTTATCATTCAAGAAATGCCACTTTTCTGTTGACTGCGATATTTTTTGTCTAATCAAATAAATAATATATAATATAATAACATGAAGGCTAAAACTGATTTACTCTATACCCATCAGTCTTCATTTCTGAATTTCATATTTAAATGCTGATTCTGCTAGGTAAAAATTAAATATTCATCATTTGATGAACATAAATATCTTGAAGCATTCAAATCCTGTTAGAAACATTTTATAAAATTGCTAGTGATTGCCTTTTTGATCTTCAAGTATTACTAAAAGTTCATTAAATTAGTTTCAGTTCCAAACATAATCAAAACCTGTATCCTTAATTATTAATATCATAATCAAAGTAAGAAAAACAATATTCCTCTTTTTTTTTTTTTTTAACTAAGCATAAAGAAGTGATCATTCCCCCAAAAAAATTTATTAACATTTTACACATTATTTCAGAATTACTATGACAATGTCAAATTAAATATAGGAACTTTCTTATTAATATAGCTTACATTTAATAAAATTTTCATTATTTGATTAGAATCACAACGTATATCTTGTATTTTTATAATGGTTTCTTGTATTTGTATTGTACTTGTATTTTTGAATCTTGTATTTTTTTCCTTGCTTTCAATAAATATCTACATATTAAATATCTTTTTAAATGAAATCTGCTCTGTTTCGTATAAGAAAATATAGCGAAAGTTACACAATAATTTCAATGCTATTTAAAATGAAAAACTTTTCTGTAACTTCCTCTCCGAAAGTTAGAAAATAAAAAGAGCGAAGGATTCATTAGCATATAAGAATTTTTTTTAAAAATAAGAGTACGCGTTTAACTCGAAAAGGAAAGAAATACGTTAAAAGCTTGTTCAATACACTAAGCCAGTTTCTCAAAGAAAAAAAAATTAATGCTTATTTCTCACTTTGCAAACATAGCACGCAGTCAAGTACAAGCAGAAAGGAATCGCAATGAAATGAAGACAATATTCTAAAGTAAAAAAAAGCCAATAAAAACAATCGGATCTGAAATGTAAATTTACAAAGCGATAAAAAAAATCTTGCATGCTGATTTGTTGGATGATGCTTTTAGCATCTGTTTCTTTTAGAAACTCATAATTTACAAAACTTTTACAGATTAAAGCGAGCAGTAACGCAATTAATTAAATGAAGAATTATCATGATGCTCCAAAGAGTCTTTTTTCTATGATCAAAGTAACACCACATTTTGAAGATTCACAACAACCATTTTGAAACGAATCTTATAAATCTGAATGGCCATCGGAGAAGCAAAAATAAAATTTGAGTTGGCACTTCCATTTCTAAATTTTCATACACTAATGAGAAAACATGCGTATTTAACATGCTTCATGCCCATTTACATGGTAGATCTTTTGGTGAAATTGGGTCTCACCGACGGCACTCCACTACCGAAGCTAAAATTCTGACATCAGGTCACTGTGACCAGCTCCAAAGATGATGCCATTGGCAAATAAAGACTGCATTTTAAAACTTATAAAGCTGTAAATCGTTCCAGGCTTGAAGCGAAAAATTCTTGAATAATGTCTTCTGTGCTTTTATTTATGAAATTTCTAATTGAAAAAAGTATTTTAAATTGGACATTATTCTTCATAAATTCTATAAAATATTTTATTAAAAGTATTATATAAAAAAAATTCCATATTGAACTAGTATGCATATTTGGTTAAAAAAAATCATATATCTCACTGATTAACTAAAGTTGCAAAAGAAAATTGTCCAAGTAAATAATAATACTATGTAGTTCTAATGTAGTAGTAGTTCTAATGTAGTTTATGTAGTTCTAATTAAATATATGGTGGGTGCTCCAAAACTTCTCAAACGAAACAATGTACCGGAATTTGCGGGAAAACAAGCCAGTTTCATCTGTTTGGACTGATAAAATGGTTTTTAGGTGATCAGAAGCTTTACTCTGACGATGACCTAAAATTTTCAATGTGACAGAAAATCGACAGCGTTTTATGAGACCTGGATTTTCAAACTCATCCAGCTATGGTATAAATCCCTCAGCATGAATGGAATGTTGTAGTAGTAGTATATTCGCAATATACTACTTTTGCATTTTTTCATACTCATTGTATTTTTCTTATCCTCGCATTGTATATTGTTATTCATTGCATTTTTCATTATCGTGTGCAAAATTATATGCGCTACTTATTGATACATCCTCGTAATTTTAAAATGATTTTCTTATATATAATTTTCATGTATTCTTCTCCCCCCCCCTCAGGGAGAGCACCTCGAAATAAGTATGAGATGCTTCCGGTATGGTGGTTGGATCTCGCCACCCTGGAGGGTACACAAAAAGGTAGGGGATCTGGCTCCTCCCATCGACGGGACGTACTTCCTTCGGGAAGGGTTATACCGTGGTCGGTGATGGCTCTTAGGACTCAACCACATTTCCCGCCAGTGTTGCTATTGCGGCGGTCCGATCAATCAGTTTTCGTTATCTGTGTGCCTTCGGGTGGGTCGGAGAGTCAGTGATATGACTTATGTATTATTCTCATAAAGTTCATTTTGGTATCCTGGGACGACCACATTTCGACAATTCTATCTCACTAAGGGGCGAGAAGCAGAAGGATGTACGCATTTCTCGAATTTACTTTATTATTAAATTTAAACATTTACACCGTTCATCTTTCCTCTCATCCCTATTTTGTCGAATTAAACCCATCCTAACGCATATGTATAATCGCGAAGGGTTTTAGAATCCATCCGCAAACAATACTTATTATTTTATTTTCATTAATATTTTTATATTTATATTTTGAAAATGTTTGTTAGATTGTTCCAATATCAACAACCATTAAAAAGATTTCATAATTAAATAATTGTTACTCTCTTGCACTTTCCAAATGCATTTTGAATGTGCTAAACAACATTTTTAAAAGGTCAAGTTTAGGATCTCGCTTTTAGAAAAACAAATCAAAAACAAGACATTTTTATCACATAAAAATAACCAGTTTTTTTTTTTTTTTTTTGTAAAATTTTAGAAGACTGTAAACAATCTTTGCAACAATTTCAACAAAAGTTAGATGATGAAAGAATTCCCATCCGTCAAATGTCTTAGATCTCTTTAGAATAACACAGAAGAAAGTAAAAACCACTCTAAAAAGGGAGGGGGGCTATCATTCTATCGTCGAATTTTTTTTCATCAAATATTTATAAGCGGTGAAGCGTACGAGTGTTTGGGATAGTATTCAACCCAAAATGTTACGTTACTCGAGACCATCCATTCGTTTTCATCTTTTTTAGTCCAGCGATCTTCGCGTTTCTTTCTCTGGTCGCTTTTAAAGGGAAGATTTCGTACTTTATGGGATCTATGGAAATTTTTTATTTGTTTTGCTTCGATACAACTGTTTTGCTAGAGTTGAACCAAAAATGGTTTCGAATAGGAGTGTTTCTTCCAACTTTTCGTTCGTCATCTTTTGCTATTCTTTACTTTTAGAACGGAGCAAGATTTTTGATTCGTTAAAAGGATGCACGGGAGCATAAAAAGAGTGAATAAAGAAAAGGAAAACAAATTCCCTTTCAGATATTTTCTTGATAAGGGAAAGAATTGTGAGAGATATGGCAAGAAAACTTAAAGAACTTTTCAGTTTAAGCAAAATATACGCAAAACAGACCAAAGCAATGCAAAGTCATCTCAAGCTAAAAAGACATCTTGTTTCTTCTATTAATTTTATTTACTTGAACTTCTGCAACATACAGAATTTGAAATAAACCAGATCTAATTAACTGAAGAATTATTTACCTAAGTATGACATTATATATATATATTTAATAATTTTCGGATGCAAAAATTAACATACAATACCCAGAGCTATCAGTCATTATGTAGTACAATATTTTTGTAGCAACAATATTTAAAATTAAAAAAAAAATGTTTAACTCTTTTATGACTAAAACTGACCATGTTATGAAGCTTTGTATTTCATCATTTTAAATCAATCAAATGCACTTTCGGAAAAGCACTAGATCTTTTCCGAAGCAGTTTCCAGTGTATAAAAAATCTCATACGATCAATTACTAAGTTTTTTATAAAAAAGATTTATAAGGTTAATAGTTTTGATCGCAAAAGAATAAATATTTCTTTCAATTAAAATGCTTGTGTATTAAGAGTATTGTTCCAAATATAACAATTAGAACCGAGATACCGCGTAACACATTTATTGACTCAAACAACATAATATGTCTTTATCTCATCTAGACCACCCTTCAATTTGGAAGTATATTCAGATCTCTAACAACTCATAAACTAATTATTAGAGTAGATGTATTATATGTAAATATTAGGATAGGCAGTCATATTATGTATATTTATTTAAAGTATGCTTAATGATGAATATCAAAAGAATTAAATAAAAACATTAGCGGTATACAGGGTGTTTCAGTGAATCGTTTCAGAACTTCTTACATCCTGACGAACCAAAATCATATACCCATGGGCAGTCAGAAATGCTTTCCTGACGTGGTAGATGGCGTTGTGCGAAAAGTCCTAGCTTTCGTGCAGGGAATCTTCATTTCGCACAAGAACGCCAAGTTAGTAGGATGGATGATTACACGATCGCAATTAGCCGATATGCATTTGGCGTACAGAGCTGCAAATTGTAGTGGGCCAGCCGCACAGTGTTTGTACGATATCCGACGAGGCGTATTCCCAGTCATAATTTCTTTGCAAGACTGCACCAGAGGTTAGCTGAGACAGATTCATTAGAAAGAGCTCACAGGGACAGGGTAAGAACAACACGGACTGCAGACGCCGAACAGAATGTGCTGCAGCATGTACAAGGGAATCCAAGAAAGAGTACACGAAGTGTAGCAAGCGCAGTCGGGGTTTCCCATTGCAGCGTCTGGAGGATTCTCCGAGCAGAAGACATGAATGAGTTTCACGTGCAGCGTGTCCAGAAACAGAAACCGGAGGATTATGTACCTCGTATTGCTTTCGCCCAGTGGTACCTCGGAAAATGTGCGACAAATCCCCTTTTTCCTGCTGAAATGTTGTTTTCCGATGAGGCATCCTTCACAAGGGAAGGAATTTTCAACACGCATAACGACCATATCTGGGCGGTCGAGAACCCGCATGCAATACGACGTCGTGCAGCACAGAATTGATTTTCGGTCAATGTATGGGCCGGTATTGTGGGAAATCACCTCATAGGACCTTACCTGTTACCGGGTCGTCTAACCGGACCTACGTACTTGCTTTTTCTGCAGCAAGTATTTCCACAACTTTTGAGAGATGAACAGATTTCTGCATCGACGCAACAGACATTGTGGTTCCAACACGATGGAGCCCCTGCCCATTATAGCGGAGATGTTCGTAACTACCTGGATGCCACATTTGGTCAACGGTGGATCGGACGTGGGAGTCCCGTGCGTTGGCCTGCTCGGTCACCCAACTTATCACGTCTTGATTTTTATTTCTGGGGTCATATGAAATCGCTAGTTTATGACACCCCTGTTGACACTGCTGAGGAGTTCGTTGCAAGAATTGCAGTAGCTGCAGGAGAGATTCGAGATATGCCTGGAGTATTCCAGAATGTTCTGTTGTCCATGCGTCGGAGATGTGAGGCGTGCTTTGTAGCCCGTGGAAGAAACTTCGAACACTTACTTTAATCCATGTACCTTTTGCTTCTTTTCATGTATTATTAAAACGATTTCTCATCTACGGTCTCTTTTCTTTATAGTGTTTCTGTGTACAACACCGCTTCAGGAAAGCATTTCCGATCCCACATTGCTCCATGATTTCGAGTTGCCAGGATGCACCCTACCCCTCTTAGAAGTTCTGAAACGGTTCACTGAAACACCCTGTATTTGTTCATTCCGCTATAAGAGATGCAAAATAAGTATCAAGAATAATTTAATGCATCTATTTATTTATTATTCATTTGCTTTGATGAAACATTTAAAACATTATATACTTTATATAACAATTATTAAAAACATTTATTATCATTATATATCATTGTAACCAATATAACGCTTTGATAATATAACACACTTAAGCAATATTTATAGAAGGTTTTATTCACATTCAATATTATTCCTTTTAAAAGAAAAAAGACATCGTTTACAAAGTTTGTATGTATTATTATATTTTAGAAAAGACTAATCTTATTAATTTATAAGCAACATTCCTTAACATTCCAAAGTATAAACGAAATAAAAATGAATAACCTGCAAATAAACATTTTTGAGATAAACAATAAATTGATTTTTATTTAAAACGGTTAACTATGTTTTTATAATATCTACCATTCATCTGAAGTTGACTTATATGGTGCTGTGACATAATACTACAAGCAGCAATTAAAGAACGCGTAATGATTTTCAAATTTTAATTGGGGCGATGCATTTGATATTTAAAGCGTAAGTGTGAATTTAAGTCATTAAATAATATAGCAGGATAAGCTAAACAGATAAAATAAAAAAAATCATAACCTATCAATGGAAATTAATGAAAAAAAAATTTTAAAATGTTTCTTCTCGTTATTTTTTTCACATGTTCTTCTCATTATAGAACTCAATTTTGCAAGAACTCAAGTTTTAAGTCAAGTAATAATTGATAAATTTATAATTAACTAAGTTAAATAAATAAATGTTCATTGGTTAAATTTACTAGGAAGTTCATATCTGATATCAATAAAAACATATTGATGATCTCAAAGCCTTTCTTTCGAGGCGAAATCACAGATATACAATTTTTTAAAATTTAAATAGCCTTCAAGAAAAGCAAATATTACATAGCAGTTTTCTTCTTACCTAACGGGGAAAAAATACCTTTCTGAAAAATTCTTTATACCCAGGCATAAAATAATTACAACTGAATTTCTGATTCACCTAATTTTCAGTTTAGGTGACGAACCTTGCATTAGCACTATTTCACTTAACTTCACAGAACTCCTCAATATTCTTCTCGAATCTCTGATGAGTCACTGAGTATTGTGCATCTGGCCAATTACATTTAATGGGAAATTCAATTAAAAGTAAAACTGGTTCGCTGCATTAACATGCAACACGTGTGACACATTTGAAACATCCAGTGTACAGGTGAGGATGGATCGGTATGGAGAGGGGGGAGCAGAAACTCGACCCCTTCTTTCTACCCAACCTGCTTCTAAAATCGAATTCTGCAAAGAGGGGGAGTTTGTCAGTAGTCTTCGTCGGCTTCACTGAACTGACTCTACGGGGGAACCCTACAATTCCCCCATTATATAAAAGGCCGTAGAAGTGTGCAGAAGTCAAGAATCCGCCGACAGGAATCACGCTGCTTTAATTCTTGTCCGCACTCGGATGCGGTTAAAGACGTCAAAAAAGGGTATTTGAAACTCTTCTCCAAAGCGTGACGAGGGAAGACCCCCGTAATAGCATGAAAAAAAAGAAAAGCGGAAGGCTGTCACTAGTTGGGATCTTTTACATCTTTCTTTGTTACATTTCGAAAGGATGTTCAGGACGAAGTGAAGAGCTGGAATAGGATGGCATTTCTCGTTGAGTTGTTGAAAAATTGCGCACATGACAACTTGCATTGTATTATGCAGAATTTGATGAGCCTACACACGGATTTAACTTCGCATGAGTCTCAGCTATCTATATATACTTGAATTCCAAATATATTAATGGTAATAATATGGAAAAAATATATTATAAAATATATTACAAATTTTCTTTTTTATAATAAAAACTATCTAAATAAAATATAATGAAAGGGTGAGTGCGATATTTCCTTTTAAAAAATCATTTCGAAAACAAAGGCAAATGATTTTGCTTCTTAAAGGATTTGAAAATCATATATTATTAGAGAATATTTATTGTCATATATCAAATTAAATATCAAACTATAATATTAGTTTTGGAAAGTGTGATGATGTAGACGTGCAAAAAATACAGCTTACAGAAATTACAATTTTTAACAGATTTTGTCTAAGATTTTTTATCATGTTTGTCACTATATTTCATTGATGAATTCAATATAGTAACGTTGTCTTATTAAAAATGTTGGTCACTGGACTAGTTGAGACTTAAAAACGAATAGATACATTATTCGTGATTTATATCGGAGTAAAGAATGACCATTTAAAGATATTTTAGCGCCAAGAAGACAGAGGAAGACAATGATCGAAAATACTAAAAATTTATGAAGAGTCTCTTAGAGGAGCTTAACTGGCTACAAAAAGATAAGATTTGCGAGATTAATTAAATGAATTCATATTATACAGTAACAGTTTATTAATTCCCATATCCATGTTTTCATTATTTATTTCACTTAACAAATTCTAGAAGGAAACATATTCATGTTTCATTAAATAGGTACAAAATATCAAAGGACTTGCTAGACCGTAATTATACAAAATCGAAAAAGTCTTTGCAGAAAACATGCGAATATGTTTTATTGACATCAGTGAAAAACATTTTTGGAATTCTTAGATGTTACAGGAGATGTTCGAAATTGTGCGCATTATGTTCGTAGCTCCAAAAAGTTCTAACAAACTTCCGCAGAAATATTTGGAAATTTAAACTCCTATATATATATATATATATATATATATATATCGGACCAAATATTTATTTATGTCTGTTGCTTACGGCGCTTCTCACAGACAAGCCCGATGACGAATCCAGCAATTTTAAGTCGAGTTTTAGCGTCTCTAGTTTCAGTAGCGCCATCTTGGCTAAGAGCACGTCTTCGCTACTCACGCGACACAGCCCCTTTTCACGGGGCGAACTTCACTCATTCGTTTATTCACTCACCTAGAGATCGTAATTTAGACCTGAATCATAACGATCAGCTGCGATCCAGTACCCCCAGTGGCAGTGTCTCGACTTGGAGAACGTTGTGGCTACCACGGATTTATGCTCGCACCGACCGCCACATAAACGGGAGGTCTTCGGTCGGCAGTGTTCGAACTGACAACCCAAGGGTGACGGATCCAATGCTCTGCCAACCAGGTTGATATATTCTGGTCCTATTCTTGATATATCCCGGTCCTATTCTTTTTATTTATTGAATGTAATAGTTCATGTAAAATGGGGCATTATTTACTGCTTGAAAATGGTGTTTTCGATCCTGCATATCAAGGTCCATGATATATTCTACTGTCTAAATACCCTGCATATTTTTTTAATAAACGAATTCAATTTTTAGCATGGTTTTTTCCTCTAATAAAATACATTCTAATTATTAAAGCAATAATAAAATTCTTATAAAGCAACACACACACACACACACACACACACACACACACACTCACACACACACACACACACACACACACACACACACACACACACAAACTCACACACACACACACTCACACAAAGACGGCTATTCTTCAAGAGTAAAAATGAAAAATAGCCAATATATTCAAAGTTGAACTTAAAAGAAAAGCAGAATAAGAAAAATTTTAAGAGAAGGGGAGGGAGATCAAACTCTTTTTTCTTTACTAGATCTGATTACACGTCAGATTTTTTTTCACTTCTCTTGCTTGAAGAAAATAAATCGTTTTCTTCCAGCTTCCTTTTATTTATTTATTTATTTAGGGCAATTTATTCTTTTTAGAAATTAATCTGAAAACTTAAGAAGGGATTGGCCGAAAACATACAGTGAGTTTGAGAAATTTATCATTTAGCAGTTTTCTTTAAACTTAGAGATTAGGACACCTGTGTGATGAATGACTCTTCCCACCCTCTAGGGAAGGGAACTTCCTGCGACACTCTTGAAGCCCCTCTCCTCTATTCCTATTGATATTCTTACCCTGCAGTTCACAGTGCATTGATAAAGGAAGAGAACTGTTTTGAATATAAAGGTAATGTACATTGAGACTATGTATCTATAGTGCATCATGGGAAAGAGCCCTGGGAAAGCGCAGTTCCTTTGCGCGCACTTCCGGTAGGGGATATAAGAATAACGCGAATTATGCTTTTGATACAGGCACGGCATATGAAAAAAAAATGATATGTTATGATGTTGCTATTTGAAAATATAACCAGGAAATTATCGTCATATCAAGGCACCAGTTAAAAGAAATCTGGATAGTTGCATTTACACATCGAAATAAGGATGCAGAAATTCTATAATTAAAGTATATATCATAAACAAAAAATATATAATTTTTGTAATCATCATTAATTTTTTTCTTAATTAAGCGTATAACTGAAGCAGAATATAAAAGTCGGTTTTATGGGAATAACATATTACATAGGAGAATATTTTCATATAATATTTCTTAATCAAAAGGATTTTTCTATTAAGATTCAAGTTTTTTTCTTTTCTGTTCTGCTTTACACTTATATGAGAATGTCAATGAATCTTACTTTCATACAAAGTGATTAAATTGCATAAAAAGGAAGTTTAACTGGAATAATTCATTAGAATTCTTACATTGAAACATTCTTAATTTATTATATATTTTATGTCTCAAGAAGTTCTTTTTTTTTTCTGCCTAAAACATTTGACAATTTTTAATCGCTAATTATGTCTTATACTAAGTGAATAACTTGGAATACTTTTGCAACGAAGCCAGTATTTTTTAACCGATGTTATTTAAATATAATACTATAATAACATATTAACTGGGTGAATAATGCTGTATAAATCATAATAATTAGCATTCGCCGTGGCTTAGTCGGCAGAGCATCTCATTTAAAATTGATTGGCCCGAGGTGCGAATCCTAGTCACAATGTTTTATTCAAAGACTGGAAATCTTTTATTTAAATTGATATTTATTGTTTATCTAAGATCTGGAAGGTTTTAGACCTTTCTTAAATATTCAAATTGGATTGTTCTCGAACATTCTAGATATGTATAAAAAACTGAGTCCCATCAGTGATGAGTAAGTTCTCAATCTCATACTATTGTGAGTTGCTTCCTTCTAATAAATCTAATTGTTTGTTTAAACAAACAGCGTAGTTCTTTACATATTTATAAAAATATTGAGATGCATTTGTATGAAGAAGAAGGATTAATAAGAATTTAAAATTATCAATGTTACTCAAGAAGCAATATCGTTAAAAAATTTCAAACTAAAATATAAGCGGTACTCTTAATCACTTCACATATATACGATAATCTTTACACATCGTATATAGAAAAGCATAAAATTTGAAATCAAATACAATTTTATTTCTAAAGAATTAAAATACTTACATGTAATTTATTAAAAAAATTATAGATTTTAAAGATATCTGAACTGAGCATTGAAAAAAAAGGTAAAATTAAGTAACAAGATTCCAGTGTCGATATTAAAAAAAATATTTCCAGTAAATCTAAAACAATGTACTTCAAGCACAGATTTCTTTTGTTTTATATAAAGAAAAAATAAAATTCTCGGTGTAGTAGATTGGAGCAACAACAAAAAAGCCATACTCAATCTACAGAAAAAATTCTCATAAAACGGATACAAAAATATTTTATGGACTTGCTGCAACCTTCAAGAATTTTTTGAAAGGACAGACATGAATGATGATCATAGAGATGTAGTGAGTGGAAAACATAAGAAAGGTAAGTCGGATAGCTTTCATTTTTCACATTAAAAATATGAGGAACCATCAGAGCTTGAATAAGAATGACCTACTTCTTTGCTAGAACAACAAAAAGTTAAAAAAATGACTTTACTTTTTTTAAGAAGATGATTATAATACTTTATTTTTTTTTACTAAAAAAAAGTAGGCTGCTTCGTCAGAGAAGAACATTAAAAAGTTTCACTTTTTATTCCTGATTTTAAGAGAGAAAAGAAAGAAATAAAAAAAAACAATAATAATTCTCCAGAGATGTACAATAGTTCCGGATTCAGCAATAAAGAAGAAGATATATGAAAAGCAAAAGCAAAAACGTATTAAAAAAAGATTTAAAGAAAATATCTCCGGAGATAAGTCCTTGATCCTTAAAGCAAAAAGATTTTCCGTTGAACAAAAAGGGATTCAATGTATGAAGTCTTTTTTGTTATTAATATTTTTTCTGCCCCCTTTGCTGATGGAAAAGACCATCAGTGGATGCTACATTTGCTTTTCATCTTGAGGATGAATGGAAAAAAATTAAGCAAGCGCTATTTTTTCCCTCCTTTTTGTTTCAATAAGAAAAAAAATAATCCACAAAGATATATAAACCCATATTCCTATGAATGGAAAAGAAAGTTTCTAAATAAACGGAAAATATCCTTTAGTATTCGCGAATGGTTCAAATATATTATCTCAAAACTGCACCACCTTTCGTTCGGCAGGGAATTCAAAAGGGAGTAAGCTTCCTTTTTTCAATATATTTCGAGATACCTCAAAGGAAACTTGGAAATGATGAATAGTGAAAAATCTCCCCGCTTCTCTTATATTTTGTGCCACTTTCAGTTTCGAAAAACACTTGAAATAGACTATATTCCATTAGCAGCTTATTCCAAATATGTATATATCTTCCAGTTTTATCGATACGAATAACGCAACCCCCCACGTTTGTGTGAAATTCAGTCGGAATATTTCAGTAGATTTTGGAAGCACACAGAATTTCGTTTCTAAGTCTTAAAGAAATGGTTTAGCAAATTCTTTGTCTCGGGGATTGTTTAGTTTGCTTTTCTTACTAAACAATTGAACAAACAAACAAAAAAAAAGCGGAGCGAGATTTTGAGTTTCAGAATAAAAAAATAGCTCGATTTAACTATTCGGCATAAGTATTTATAGATGAATCATCATTAGATCTATTCTGATTTCGATATCTTACTTTGAGAAGAATAAATGCGCAAAACGATTACTTTATGTTATTGCAATTCAGGATTTTCATGTTATGAAATATAGAAATTATGGCTTAAATTCGAAGTTCACAACAGCACAGATTTTTTTATTATCTGACGCAATATGAAGAATTTATTGAAAAAGAGAAGAAATCAAATTCTAATCTAAAAAATGTCCGCCAAAAATGTGCGAAGACTTGTAACATATTAATAAAGTTATATATTCAGAATTCAGTTTGGAGCAAAAGAAAAAAAAAAATAGGTGCTGCATCAAATTAATTCTAACTAAAACAAACAAAGTAAAGGATGTATCTGAAACAAAATGAAAAATAAATCGTTTTTATAAGCCTATATTTATGAAGCAAAGGAAATTGATATAGGGTATCCTAATAAATTGTAAAAACAGTAATTATTGTATAAACAACAAAAAACCATATTGAAGTTTCATAACATAAAATAATTTCGACAAATATGGATATTCATTAAATACCAAAAGTGTTTTAACTGTCAAACGTATTGTCCAAATGCTATTAATAAACCACACCTATGAAATTACATTCACCGCTAAATATGTTATTTGGAATTTAGACGCTCTATCTAAAATCATTCTCAACTCGTTGGCTGGTCTAGAGCAACAAGCATTATATTTTATATATCCTCAAAAAAGAAATTCGTCAGGAAATCCAATAAGTTAAGGAAAGGTGAGAATTCAATGATACTTCTTTATCACAATTATCTGTTCGTCGGAATTCCATCAAATCAGATTCTTGTTTCAACAGGAAATGCTACTTTATTTTAAAATGAAACATCACTTGAGTGCAAAGGATCATGCATCCATTTTGTGAGTTCAAATACGTATACCTACTACTAATAATTTTTGTTCAAAAAGAAAGTTTCATTTAATTTTGTTAGACGCAATTCTTTTTTTACGCGCAGACTAACTACCTCGCATATTAACATTTGGTGAGTTTAATGGCCTATTATAGTCAAACAAAAATTATAAATTTTCGAGTATCTGCAATTGTTAGAGTTAATAATTATGGAAATGGTATCATCTTAATATTTAAAAAATATATATATTTGTAAAAGTGACAAACAATTGCATTCATTAATCAGAATCAAGAAACTTCCGACAACAGACAAAATTCTATATTTGCATTTTTTTAAAATCAACGGTGAAACTGCAATATATGTTATTAACTGTTTACGTAATGGTTATAAAAAGTTGGTATAAATCCTTCGAAGAATTTGTAGTTAATGAATCAAATTTTTATTTATAATTTATTTTAGGTTTTTTTTTTAAAAATTCCATTCGATAGCAATTGTATATATATATATAATTATTTTTAGACTTTGTGAAATATTACTTCCATATCTTTATTTAAGAAGTTATTTATCTTCAATTATTTAAGTTTCTTGAGATTTCGAGCAAAATGCAAATTAAAGATGCCGGCAATGGAAAATGAATTAAATAAGAGACGTGGCAAACCTAAACACCCATTCCGTTTTGTTTAGTTACACATTTAAGAGAAATGAATAGATTTCATTAAATCATTCTTGCTTTCGATTAAAGTGTATATACAATACACTCCCAGTATCCGACCTAATGTGGTGGAAGGGCAGGATATCAAAAAAAAAAAAAAAGTCGGATAGGATCTTTATTTATCTTAAGCCACGTAGAATGTGAACGCGGTGGCTGCCCGGTGAATCATTGAAGCAATTGCCGGTAGCGTGTCGAGCCAAATAGAAGGTTTGTAGTAGTTTAGATATGTTTATATGTATATAGTTTGATGTAGTTTATATATATATAGTTTGATGTAGTTTATATATGTTTATATGCTGCAGAACATGTTTCAAGAATTTATTTGAGAAAAAGTAAGTTAAAGGATAAAAACTGTTCCCATTTTAACATAAATTCTGTTATGCCTAACTTAAATGCAATATAGAACTGCTTTTTCTTTTATTACCCATTTTTAAATCTTCACTGAAATACATTTTAAAAAACATTAATTATACCCCAAGAACGATTTACGAATGCTGTATGTACAGTGAAGTTACAATCAGGAGCAGCGGCAACAATTCGTTATATTCTGACGAAACAAAGAACAATGAGCAGAACGGTGCTCTTTTCCTGTCACAGTTTGTATTTTACACACGACAAGCAAGGAGGATCGTTGTAGATGCCTGCTACAATGCATTGGCAATGGTGTTGCCAGTGCAACACCTTGCATCCCTCATTTAATTTTGATAAAAAAAAATACTTGGTCAGATAGTCGCGAGTCGGATACTCGGGAATGTACTGTAGTTAAACAGCAGATTTCTAAACAGTCATAAAAATCCATAGAAATAAGTATAAATATCGAAGTACATTTTTAAAAAAGCAAAATTTCTCTAATATTATCAAACAGTGAAACATATAAAGATATTTATTTTTCTTCTGATTGCGTACACCTGTACTCTATTGGCATTCTTTCCTTTCTGTTTAATAAAAAGTACTTGGATCTTACTTACCACGCCAAGTTCTTCTTCGAGGTGTCGCACGCGAATTTGCTGACTCTGTAATTTCAGCTTTCCAGCTTGCAACTCCTCTTTCAAAGATTTCACTTCCAACTGGAGCATTTGCTCCTGCAAAAAAAGAACAAGAGAAAAAAAATGAACTCCTGTGAACTTCTTGTTTATTGTATATGCAAGAAGAAAATGAGAACAATTAGAATTAAAACAACGTTTCTTTGCAGCCGTCTAGAAAATGTTTCAAGGTAAACAAACGTCTGTGAGTAACGGACTTCAGTTATTCTATTTTGAATTGAAGTGTTCTATAATGAATTGTTACCTTTTACCTCTTTAATAATAAGTCATTGCATTTTAAATGGCACGACTACAAAGTAGTCTAAAAATAAATTTAGAAAAACCAATTTTTAAATGCGAAAACACTTAAGCAGTCATTTGTTTCACGTGAGATATTTATGTCAGTTTATAACAAATAATTTAATCAATGTCTATCATAAATTACATATCCATTAGTAATTTTTTAATATACTCAACTCTTTCTTAATGTAATTATAATTTTTCATAGACGGATAAATGTTAATGTTAAAAAATATAAAATTTACAGAAATAAAAATTATGACAGTAATTTTCAAAAAATAAAATTTATTTTCGATTTTTAAGGAATAATTTAGCTTATCACGGAATATGCAATCGATATTATATAAAAATATCGTATATCAAAAGCATCATGAATCAAAACATCACATACAACAATTTGGGAAATACAGATGACTTAAGCAAATATTTTTCATCAGTAAAAGGCTTTTCCAGATCTTAAATGCGACATTTTGATATAATAGTGAAGAGAGGATAGAGAAAAAAGAAACAATGTAGCGATTACATAATTCTATGACCCTCTCTTCTGAAACAACAGATGGCGTTGCATTAACATCATCTTGATCCTTCTTGGGAGTCATTATTAAATTATATTCTAAGTGAGTGTGGAGTATTTTCGTATTTGTTTTGTCTTGTGAAATGTGGAACTTAAAAAATAATTTAATAATTGTTTTTGATACTCATTTGTTATTTTCATCTTCCTCATACTGAAATTATAAAGTAAGTTAAAATTATTACTTGTCCCTCTACAATAAGATATACACAAATCACGGTGAAATTGTTCTTTGACATTTCCCAATTACATAGCGTTTTGACAAACTATCTGAATTCATGTCAATTATAAAACTACATATGATTACCATCTCTCTGAAAGAATTTTTTTTAAAAAAAATGCCTGCCTCTGTATATATAAAAGACAGAAAATTCGGATATTATTCATGCATTAATGCGATTCTTCTTTACAGTAAAAGTAATTTGGCTCATATTTTAAAGCTTTATGAACATTGCTATATATCAGTAAAAAGTTTGAAGAAGTTCTAAGTAATATATTCTAAATACCGAAAACACAACAAACAAACCCGATTACACTTCTAGTAATCTCTTCTACTTCAGAAGGAAGAGGAGGGGGGCATATTTTTTCTTTTTTTCATTTCGGTTCACTCGAAACTTTTTCATTTTTATTGATTTACTTTATATAATAGAATTTCAAGATCTATTATAATAAAATTTTACTTAAATTACCACTTGCAAACTACTTTTATATCATAATTTTTTCCATGAATCTTCACTTTCGTTTAAAAAAAGAAAGAAAGAAAGAAAAGAGCGAGTCAGCTCTGCTGAAAAACTCGGTCGGCCATAAATTCTATCTCACTACGGTTATGAATGGGTATCAAATCTCTTCCTTTTTACAAGTCTTTGGTGACACTTAGCCAAGATTAAAAACTGATCTGTATTACTAATTCAAAACAGGAGAAGGGGGGAAAATATGCGTGCGATATAGCATTCTCAAGGAATCTAAGATTATCACGAAATAACTCATTTTTTTTGCACACATCTCCAACGTGGAAGCCCCCTTTTTTTGATACTTTCCAAACTTTTTTTCTCTTCCTGAAGATACTATCAGCAACATAAGTGACACTCTTCTTCCCACACATCCATCACACCACAGCACTCCCCATTTAACTGCATGGAAAAAAAAATTGGATATTTTTTATCCTCTTTTGTCTCAAGTTTTTTTTTCAGTCTTGGCCACCATTTTTATTTTGATACTTAACTACTCCCTTTTCTGTATTTTTCGCCGAAATAATCTCGGATTCTATTCAGAGACAGCCAACGAGTGTGTGGTGTGCCGTGCCCGGAAATAACTCTCTCTGAGACTGAGAAGCGCGTTGTGTGTGTGCGTGCGCTTGCCCCCGAGTTATGAAAATAGCTCCAGCGTATTATCACTCATTAACTTAATTAACATCATAGCAGCTACCGAAAAGCATTACTTCTAGGATCCTCCTTCGCCAAAGCGTCAGAGCGGAAGTCATTACGAAAAGGATTTTTCGAAATTTGAAAAGGAAGAAAACGGTGAATGCAGGAGGTTTTTGCCGAAAAGAAATACGAAAGCAGAATGAATGATATTTTCTTTTCCAGCCGAGTCAACCTAATTTACCGGCTTATTGCTGTGTCATTATTTTAACGATGCTTTTCAGGATCTAATTAATAAAAGTCTAATTTATAAGCGTCGGATTCACCGGCCGTAGATGGAGAAGAATTAGAATTTCATTTCAAACATAAAAATACTTCATTAAAAATTCCGATTTAATTAAAGAGTGGAGCAAAAAAAAAGATATTAATTATTAATTCGCATGGATGTTTTCGGCAAATGCAAACCGACTCGATGTTTGCTTTAAAAATACTTTTTTTTACATATGATGACAAAAGTATTTGAGAATCCAGTAATTAATTTCTAAAAATGATTATTTTTTTAGATGTTAAATATATAAATTCTCTGAATATTTAGTGTTTTTAAAATTGTGCTTATTAGTTTCCTCATCCCAAAACAAAATTTAATCTTAATCTTGAAATAAATTTTATTTTTAGGAAAGAAATTTAATAACAAATCTTTATCAAATAATATAACAAATACCTTATGGCTTTTTAAAAATCTTGTTTAAATAATAAAATATCTTGGTATGATAGCTTATGAGCATCAGATATTATAGAAATATCAAGTTAATATATAAAAAAAACAGATAAAAGTAAAATAAATGTGTCTTAAAAGTTTAACAAATCAAAGAGAAAATCTTCATACAAAAATACCAAACAGCATAATGCAGGATAAATATATTAAAATATTAATAAAAATATTAAAATTCAATCTAGAAACTTTGCCAGTTTATTATAGGTTAACATTTCATCAACAATTAATAGTTAAAAAAAGTTTTTCAAAAACTTTTGGAGACACGAAAGCATATAAATATTAAAACTTTAAATGCTTTCCAATTCAGGAAATGCTGAGTACCTTTGCTTATTTTTGCAGTGCTTATTTATATTTTTTTCAGAAGCCTATTTTATACATTTTACTAGAAGTAGACTAGCACACATAAGCAAAATGAATCAAAATGTCTCCTCCCCCCTTTTTTTTGCCAAAGACGATAATTTTACGATTTAACGATAATCTATCTTGATATGAGGAAATCCATAAATACAAGGAATTATATCGATACAAGAATTCAGCGTTAAAACAACATAATATTTAAAACTTTCGCGAAGTCAAAATATTAAAAAAGAACATATATTAATAACCTATATAACTAACCAATGACGAACATCATAGCAAGCTTGACTCAGTTTAGATTACATTTGTATTTATTTGAACCTAATTTTATGAAGTATTCATGCTCTTTCCAGCTCATTGGAGCTGTCTTCCATTTAAATTTTGATTATCAAACTGAGTAGCTGTTATCTTTAAATTTCAGTTTAGGCAAAACACATTATGAGGTTCTTTGATTATTAACATTCAGTTTAATTTCATATTTCTGCAAGTTTTCAACTTAATAAACATGTTAATTATTTATTTTAAGTAATTTTCAAATTCTTTTCTAGTTTACGCCTATAAAATTTATATTTTATAACATTTTTTTATTCGACTTACGCTAGGCAGCTGCCTAATTTGCCTAGCTGAAAATCCACCATTGTTTGTCATAAATAAAAGTGAAATTATTCCAATGCCATTTTTATTCGTTTTACCGTTAAACTGATACTATTATAAAAATGAAATAAAATATAAAGTCAAAACTAACCCTAATTTTTTTTATTAAGTTAATCTTATTAGTTTGGTTGTTAAACTAACCTAGGTCCTTAACTTCATTAATATATTCTTCTTTTTTTTTTTGCGGAAGGACTGTTTGCCATTGAAAAATAAAAAGATGAATTAAAGGGTATAGGAGAAAAAAGGTTGAGAATTTCAGGTTTAAGCAACCATTTCATTAACAATGAATACAGCACTAAAGAGAATTTTTCTTTCAAGGCAATGATAGCAAAGCAACTATAATTTTAAAATTGAAGCCTCTTTCATGCAATGAGAAACATCATAGTTAGAAGGTTTGAAAAGCACTTGGATTGATAAAAGAAATTGAAATCTTGAAGTAAGCACGCTATCTATCTTAGATTAATTAAAATAATATAAAAATGGGCAACAGAAGACTTATGCTAATATGAATGCATAAAAGGACATTAACAAAACTACAAAATAACAGTCATAGTGATATATATGCAGATAGCTAGCAAGCTTTTAGTAATAATATAGATATAAAAAATTATCTGCTGTGGATAGATAGCTGCGGTTCATAGCTGCGTAATGACATTATACACCAACGCTACCAGGATTATTTTTTTTAATCCTGTGTTCCGAGGACAAGTTTTGATTAATGATTCTCGGTAAACGTGTACTAGAATTACAGGATAATCGCAGCAGCACCAAAACATATGCTATCCCTTTAAAGTGTTTCGGGTACAAATTGTTTTATTATGTACAGCTGTCACGCTATAATTCAAGACGAAGATTAAGTTTACGGCCAGTTTTTCGTGCCCGTATCAAAGATCCGAAAGCGTGTTTCTTTTTATTTCTGCCGTGGAGCGCCACATATTTTGGGATGATATATAGTGGAAAGAGTCCAATATAAAAATGATTCATGTTGGCGTAAAATCAGGATGATAAATACGTCAGAATGAGATTACATAATAGAAAGTAACGACGTAAATGATATACTTCAGAGGAACGGAGATATGGTTCAGCCCACATAAAAATCTACTGAAATATAAAAGTTGAAACTAAATTTACGGAGTTAACGATTTGAATTAAAACGACATTTAATGCTAAAATGAGATAAAAACATTTTAAAGACATTATAAAATCCTTCAATGTGATTGAGGTTTCAGATAATAAACAATATACTTGATAATTCATCATGAATATAATGTATTGATTTACATATACCTATATTTGGTAAAGATTGTACACAATAGTAGACGCACACAAAAAAATCGCTTTTGGCATTATCATGTTGTTTATTATCTAAAACTTCAATAACTTCGAAGAATTTTATAATCTCCCTAAAATGTTTTTATTTCATTTTAGAATTAAATGTCGTTAAATTAAATCGTAAACTCAAAAAATTTAGTTTCAATTTATATATTTCAGTAGTTTTATGTGGTTTGAATTATTTCTCCTTTACACTGAAGAATATCATTTATGTCATCATTTTCTATTAAGTAATCTCGTTCTGACGTATTTATCATCCAGCTTTTACGCCAACATGAATCATTTTTATATTGAACTCCTTCCACTATATATAGAATTCGCAGTTGTTGAGGCAGAATCGTTTTCCAACTTAGGATAATTTGTTTGGCTTCTTGGAATTTTATGACAGAAGAGAGAGAAACGACGATATTGATGACCATTTCTGAAATTCCCACAAATAATTATGCCACGATTTAACTAAAAGCATGGATGCTATAAAGGGGTATCTTCGCATTTTCGAAAAAAATAAATAAATAAAGAATAAATCAGAAACGAACTAAATAATATTTAATAAACAAATGCAAATCATGTTAACAACAATGATTTTGCTTCTATCAGATATAAGAAAAACCTTCAATATTTTATTCAGCTATATGATTTATTTTTAACTAAATAAAATCTTGTTATAAATAATTCTGCTAGCATTCTTAGAGTTTCATCGTTCTGAAAACATTTATCAAAACTCCTATTTATATTATTTCAACTTATTTTACAAAGTTAACTTAAAGGTGGATTTACATTCGGGCAGTTATAAGACGGCCAGTAAGACAAGGCAAGAGCAGAAAGGGACTGATTTATGTCAGCCACAATTTCATAAAGCAGATCCAGACATTCTATGCTTGGCTATAAATTGCCGTTATGGCGTCCCTGAATTTTTCTTTTTCACTGCGTATCGTATTAAAATAATGAATAATATCGTTAAAAAAAACATAGTAAAATAAATATAAAAAAAAGGCTCAGCATACCAAAATTTAGAAAATTGTGGAAAAAAAAAAGGCAAACAAAATGAAAAAAAAAAAAAAAAAAAAAAAAAAAACTCGCATCAGAAAGAACAAACAGTAAAAAATGTCGCTATTAATCTATGATAAGTGATACATTTTTTCACTCCAAAACAAACCCAGCCAAATTCTACAAATGCAGGCGCAGTAAAGAAAAAAAAAATACAAAACAGTAGCATGTTGTATTTTTTCAGCCTTTCTAAAAATGCCTACTGGCCGACTTTAAGTTCACCTTTAAAATTAATACATTTCAAGGAGACATATTTCTATTTAAATATGTAATGCATTTCATGACTTAAGCATCTGAAATACGACAAGAAATGTTAGTATTAAATATTTCATACTTTTGATGATTTAAACATAGATAAAACCATAAAAAAAAGGTTAATCCAAATAGAAACTTTGAATGTATTTAAAAAAGCATAAACAAATACAGAAAAACATAGTACTCGACGAAATAGAAGAGTTATAATTTTAATACTTCTGTTATATATGTCGGGAAAATGCAATAAATGTAGAACACAAAGAATGCAAATTTTAAAAATGGAAAATTTTATTGATTTATATATAATACATTTTATAACAATCAGAGCCCGAATTCGTTACTGTATTATAAA
>JAPMOR010077535.1:0-10063 GCA_026543865.1 Argiope aurantia
TACATTATTTATTATACTTTTTATATTCAGTTATTTTAATGGAATAAAAGTAATTATTATCCATGCTTAGCGAAGATAATTCTTGAAATGATTTTTACTTAATTTAAAAATATACTTACTGCAAGATATTTTTCTATGTAAATTACGGTTAGTAAGAAGTCTGCAATCTTTATATATGTTGCAGTAAAAACCCGAAATCAGTCAAAACCCGAATTCAACTAGGAAAAATGCGTTATAACTGACAGCACTAGGGAGAACCCGTTTTCTCTAGTTATTAGAATAATCAACTATTCATTCTGAGGCAATAATAGGTTTAGAAATCAACCCTTTTTATTTTTATTTATATATTTTTTATTGTTAGTATATTTTACACATCGATAAAAAAAATGCATCACCTCAGTAGTTATGAAGGCATATTTCTTGAAGTTTCAATTTTGAGCCTATCTCTAAAATCAAGTCATATGCCACATATGCTCTTTCGATAGCATCAACAATTTCTTCAAATGGTAAGTAATATTTTATGGGCTCATTTGAAGAAACAAATTTTTTTACGCAACTGATTTCAAGAATGTTCAACCTTTTTAATCTCTGGTACTGAATTGAAGTCTTGCTAAAGGTAGATTTTGCTTCTTCATTCTCGGATAAGAGAGTGTTGTATTCGCCACGTGTTATAACATTAAAGTAATTCTGTTTTTTATGTAACAACTGCAACTGTTTAAAAAATCTAATTTTTTTCCAATTTTTTAAGAAAAACATTACCATTTTCTTAATTCATTGTAAATCAATCAACCAGCACAAGCACATTCCAACAGGAATAAAACTAGACTATTGCACCTGCTTTGCAAATTTCATAAGCAACAAATCTAGATTCATACAGTTTTAACTGGACAAAACCGGAAATAACTAGAGAAAATGGATTCTCTCCAGCCCTGTCTGTCAGAAAGCGGTTTCTTCAGTTAATTCGGGTTCTCCTTAGAACTGTTAGTTAAAACTCGTTTTATTTAGTTAAATCGGGTTTTGACTGTAACATATATAAGTAATTAATTATTGCAGCATTCTGGAGGACATACAAAAACAAGATTTGAATGTTTATAATGTACATTGGAATAAAACATTTTATAAAACAATATTTTTAAATTTGAATATAAAATTCTGTATCATTTAGAACCACAAAATTTAATATGAAAAATTACGGGAGCCAAACTATTTATAAATAATAATTATATATAAGAACAAATATTTGGAATTGTGAAATATAGTATGAGCAATCATTAAAATTATGTTGAGTGATAATTGTCTTTCTGATTTTCATTCAAAAATACCACAAAATTTCTTTGATTACGTTCGATAAAATGCGCATTGATTTGTCGAAATATATGTAATGGAATGGCGTCTTTAAGAAGTTTTAAAATATTTGGCTTGTGAGTATAAAATGAAATTAATAAAATACTGGGAAATAATTGATTAACACTTGACACTTAGTACTAAATTTCAACTATTTTTTTGCATCAAATTGCTGTTTTATAGAGGTAGAACACTTGTTACAAATATTTTTAACAATAGAAATAGGATACTAATTGAGACAATTGCTAAATTACCATTTAAAAATATAAAAGACAATTTTGATGCGTGTAACATAATTATTGAATTATTGTCATATAATTATTGAGAGATTATATTTCTTTAATATTTTTTCCAAAATTATTATCATATAATTATTAAGAGATTATATTTTCTTTAATATTTTCCCCTTCTACTTTATACTCTTAATTTGAAATTTTAAAACGCTTGTAACAGTAATATTAAGCAAATTAACAATTAATCTCTATTTTAAGATCTTTGCTTTTCGGAAAATTTGTGACATATATATTAAAAACCATCAAAGCTAACACAAATTGGTAGAATTAAATTTTTTGGAAACTATTAAAATATCAACAAAATGTGACAAAAAGCAAATAGAAATTTTATATTTATTTAATTTTTGCAAAAATACGAATTTTAAATTTATTTAATAACATAATTATCTGATTACGCATTGCATAGAATTTTAAAGATTTGAAAACTCTTTTGTAATACGAAGTAATTTCCTTGTTATTTTAAATTGAATTTCAATCTAATAATATTCACTTTCTCTTTAAATTAAATAATATAAGTTTAATAATTTAGCACCGATTAGAAACCGATAAATTATCATATATTTTACAGCCAAGTTTGAAATTAAGAAATCCCATCTAAATATTATTTACAAAAAAGCAATTCGAGCAACAGATTATTATGAAACTGTTAAAAATAAGTATGAAAACAGTTAAAGTATTCAAAATATGATAAAAAGCAAATAAAATTTTTATGTTTGTTTAATTTTTGAAAGAAAACAAGGTGTAAAATACTTTTTCAATAACACCTGAATACTCATTGTATAGGGTTTCAAACAGTTTGAATGAAATAATTTGTAAAACGAAATTCCCTCTTATTTTCATTTGTAATTCAATCTAATAATATCCAATCCCTCTTTAAATTAAATAATGTAAATTTAATAATTTAGTATCGGTTAGGAATCGATAAATTATCCTTAATTTTACAACCAAACTATATTAGATATACAAAGGCAATCCGAGCTATATATTTTCATAAAACTGTTAAAATGGGAAAACTCTTAAAATATCCAAAATATGAAAAAAAATCAAATAAAAATTTTATGTTTGTTTAATTTTTGAAAAAAATACAAAGTGTAAAATACAAGTTTTAATAAAGTAAAATTATTTATTGTATAGGGGTTCAAACGATTTAAATAAAATCATTTGTAGAAATTTTTTTTTCATTTGAAATTCAACCTAATAATATTCAATCTCTCTTTAAATTAAATAATGTAAATTTGATGATTTATCATCGATTAGAAATCGATAAATTATCCTTTATATTACAGACAAGCTTGAAATCACGAAATTTTAGCAATAAATATGCAAAAACATAACCAAACCTTTGCATCTCTAATGCCTTTGCGCATCTAAACATTAGATTTGCAAAGGCAATCCGAGCAACAGATTTGGAGCGCTAAAACTTATATAATCTCTCTCGAGAAGTATGTCCACACGAACTGCACTTATGAAACAACCGAATCGATATATGGAAACAACATCTCTTTCTAAGGGGAAGAAATCATTGTCTCGAAGCTCAAACGTATTCGTATGAATACGTTTGAACTACGTCATAATCTTAAGAATAGTTAGAATAATTCCGAGACGCGAAATTTTCACAACTTTGTGTTACGTGATGTGTAAAACTTCACATAATTTGAAATATTATTAGTTTAATATAAAAGACTGCTTCTTTAAAATGGTTAGTAATGTGTTACCTGCTTTTACTGAAAAGTCTTCATTTATAATCTGATATATTTGATGTTACTTGGAATGGACATTTTTTAACTTTTTAATAATCATTTATTAATAAAAAATAAGTTATTTTATTGTTCGTGCATGACTTTTCGCTACCCCTTCCTCTTGCTTCAGTATTTATGAGGTAAATTCGAAGAGTTACATAACAAAAGTTTTAGTTATTTCGTATCTAAACAATTGTTGACGATTCCATGATGGAAATGTTCTATCGAAGATATATAAACATTTGATCTAATGCCTATGGAATATTTGATAAACCAACTTTCTGAATTTTTTTAATGTAAAAAATTAATAATCCATAAGTTTTAGTAACTCAATCAAGAATAAACAAATCAATTAAATCATTAATTAAATGATGCGGAAAAGATTCGTTTTTAAATTTACTGTAATCTTCGTTATGTTTCACAGTAATTGTGAGTAAGATTTGAAGAATATACATTAATTTGAGCTCAATAGTTTAAAAACTATATTTGAATTTCCCTTTTTATTTACATAAACTAAACAGTATGAATATTTCTGCAGAGATAAGACTCCAAAAAGATATAGTGGCTATAAAGTTTTAAATTGTAGAAATTAAATAGCTTTACTACAAACATAAAACAAGTGGAGTGAAATAAAATATAAGCTTAGACTAAATTAATCTAAATAAAACTAAAATTACATGAAACTAAAATAAAGAAACTAAATAAAATGTGAAAAACTAAATAAAATTTTAAAAAACTTTGCCTTGCTGCAATAATTCAGATCTTATTCTCCGAATTATTTATATCACAAGGCATTTTATTTCATGATTATTGTCCCACGAGACGATATATTAGGTTAATTTAATCATTTTTATCATTATCTCTCTGAATTTTAAAGGCCGCGGTGGCCTGGTGGTAAGGTCTCGGCTTCGGAACCGGAGGGTTTCAGGTTCGAGACCCGATTCCACCGAAGAACCGTCGTGTAAGGGGGATCTGTTGCACGTTAAATCCGTCCTGACCAAACGTCCTCCCGCTGGTGTGGTGTGGAGTGGAGAGGGGGGTGCCAGCTCAGGTGTCGTCCTCGTCATCTGACCGCGGTTCAAAATTACGATGTCCGTCCCAAAATAGCCCTAGTGTTGCTTCAAACGGGACGTTAATATAACTAAACTAAACTAACTCTGAATTTTAAAATTTTCCTATATATTTGGCAAAGTGTTTGGTCTTTCTAATTTTTTTTAAAGTTTATGTATCTAAATATGATTAAAAGCTACGGCCGTTTGTCTTCCTAATTTCATATCTTTTCATGCATTCCACTGGTTAAATCTTATTATATGAAATGTAGTATTTCCGATAATATTAATGAAAGTCTGTTTGTAACTGTATATATTCAAAATACTGGAGATCAATATTTTCGAGACGAGTTAATATAAACCTTTTTCTACTAAAAGATTTATATCACATTTGTTAAAATATAAAATTAAACGTAGTCTAGAATGATTTTCGGAATTTATCATGATATTTGTCGATGATAAATGTCTTTTTCCGATGAGTATATTTTCATTTATATTCACTCGAAAAACGATTTATTTGATGAAAATAGTATTTATTTACATATGGTTTATTATTAAATGGGTTCTAAAAATAATTTTGTGTCTTAAACACCAATCTAGCTTGATAATTTATTCAATACTTACATATTGGGTATTTCTCATTGAACTGTCATTTTAGCCAAGCTAATCATTTGAAAAGATTCAGAAAAGGAAAAAGGATAATTCTTGTTAATTCCTTGAAAATGCCTGAAGCCATAAAAAGTCCATTGTTTTATTAAATATTTCACGCCAGTTATAATTCTTGAAAACTTTTTTTTCCTGCAATATGAGACGACACGTGAAACATCAAAAAGTAAAAATGGATTTTCTAATTAAAAAGGCAATTTTCTGTCATTTTTCTTCAGTTATATAAATTGTATACGTTCTTTAAGAAAAAGAGATTTTATAAAGCTAGATATTCTATACATAGTTCTTTCCTCTATACATAGCATATGAATATATTATATATATGATTATATTAATTTTTTAGGCCATATCAATTTATTCCATAATTTTCTAGCAAATATTTTACTATTTGCAGTCAACTAATCTATCTTTCTAAACAACGAAATTTCCTTTGCAAAATTGTCATTTTCTATTTTTTTGGTTTTTGTGTTTCTACTTAAAGTTTAATTGTAGTAATATTTTTTTAAGATCACTGTAAATTTCTTCATGCACGAAAAAATTCTTTTTAAATGCCCTTTAGGGAAAATTAGTGGGCTTAGAGCGGAAAAATAAGATGCGTAGCTCTTTTTATTTTTTCGTAAACAAAGTGTAGAACAAAAATATACTGTAATCGTCAGAAAATGCGAACTCGAAATGTTTAAAAATCTCCATTCTTCAGACCTCATTCAGTTCGAAAAACACATTTTCAGCTTTATATCATTCTGCACATTTCTCTGATTGTGACAAAGATAACTGAAAAACACTTTGAGCTAGATGAATGAAATTTGGTATTAACCCCGTATTTGTAGCAAATTCCTTTCAGAGGACGTCTGCTGCCCGGCTATTCGAATGTAAGTTGATATGCTGAATACAAAACGAAGAGAGCTAGATGGATGAAATTCCGTACGCAGATTTAGTATCTATATGGAGGGACTTATCAGATTTCAATCAAAATCCAACCATGGGTTGATTGTCTGTCAGTTTGTACTTTCAGAAGCATGTAGACGCGATAGCTCAAAAACACAGTTATTTAAATGTATTAAGTTTGTTGGGCGATTTCGTAGTTACAAGTGCAGGTTTGTGTCAAATTCTGGTTTTAATTTGTTGGGATACACGGGTCTAAATCAGAAATTCGATTTTCGGATACTATTAACCGCAGGTCAGAGGTTAATTCCCAAAAAACTTCTCAAGGATCGCACTATAGATTTAGTAAAAATGTTAAATTCACGCTTAATATTATCGTTTTCTCTGGGATAATACCGTCATTAGAGAATATGCGAGATACTTTTGGAGAGACCACCCGTGCTAGTTTGTGTTGCAATGTTATTTCTGTGCAAGTATTTGCGTCATTTTTAAAAAAATCAGTATTAATTTTATATACAACTACATTGCTTGTCGTAAGAGATTAAAACTATTATCATTATTTCATCAAATCTCTCAGTAATATATTTTTGGCCATTGATAACGTTATAACAGAAACAAAGCTTTCTATCAGCAGTAAGGTATAAGCTGAATTTTTGTTTTCACTTTTTCTATTTTCTTTTAAAAAAATATGCGTTCACTTAAAGGAAGCAACTCGTAATTGAAGATTATAAGCTTCCGGCGTGATGGTTGGTTCTCACCATCCTGGTGGGTATAAAAATAGGTGGGGGTCTGGCTCCTCCCATTGATGATGGGACATATTTCGCAAGGGAAGGGTTGAGCCGTGATCTGTGATGGCCCTTACAATTCAACCACAGTTTCTGCCAGTGTTGCTTTTGTGGCAGTCCTGGCATTCAGATTTTTCCTTGTGCCTCCCGGCGGGTCAGAATTGTATGTTTTTAAGGTTATAAAAGTATGCAAGGAGAACGTAGTGTAATCGTCAAAAAATTCGTACTCAAGATTTGACGAATCTCCACGTTTCAGAACTCCGTGAAAAGCCCATTTTAAAATTATGTCCGTCTGTGAACATAACTTGTAAACGATTGGAGCTAGATGGGAGGAATTTAGTATTTGAAAATTTTTTAATTTGTAGATTGCAGAAAAAATCTCTGTATATGCGATATTTGATATCTATCGTCATAAATATTTTTAAATGTATATATAGGTAATAAATGATACAAAAACAATACGGGCGGAGTATACTTTTGTTTACAAGCGTGGGTGTAAATATACTTACATTCGTTTAGCAGACACGAGATACGGCGCTAATGTCTATCAAAATGAAGTCGATAGCATTATGATTCTTTCTGAGAAAACAACGATTCGCTTTTCTTAAAAGGTCCATTACCTTTCTCTTTTCCGCACAGAGAGCTGGATTTTCGTGTTTCACTTGAATGATTGGTATTATTTCGCGAGTCGCATCGTGATCCGATATGGGATTGGAGGACAATTTAAACGAAAGATAGCATATTGGCGCACGCAACTTTTAGTTTAGTCGTGTGTATTTAGTGGCTAAGATTTTGTCTTGCCTATTTTCTCAACTGCATTTTTTGTTTGGTTCCAAATAAATTAAAAAATATATATATTTTTAGAAGTTTTTGAAGGACGCCTGATAGAACTTTTAATCATAGAATCAAAAATCTCAAGGAACGGTTTTCTCTTTTGAAAGATAGTGAGAAATTAAAAAAAAAACTTTTGAAATTGACTCAAGTAACACTTTCAACTAGTTTCTTTAGTATGCAAATATGTATATTTTACATTTGCTGAAGAATTAGTGCAAATTCTGTATAAAAAAAATAAATAAAAAAGGCAAACTACAAATATGTTACATAAAATCCATAAAGCTAAGTTCTTTTTTTTAAATTTAATTCATATATTTTGTGTTGGAGATTGAAGATGAAAAATATCTAATAATGCAAAATAAAATAATAAAACAAGTTTATTTTAAAAACTGCACATGAAGTTTAATGAATTGCTTTTTCTTTTTATATATGTTTAATAAATAATAGGCAAATTTATTTCAAAAGCGAGAAAAAATTTAGATACTGGAGTAGCTTTCAGTCGAGACTGAAATGCAGAAACATCGCAGCATTGAAATAATTATGAATCGTTTCATTTGTTATTACCAATCAGCATCACAAATAAGTGTGAAATATTTCGGAAGTAAACAATATAACAATAACAATTGACAAATAGGGAAACTACAGAGAGTGCGTTACGAATTTTTACACTGCATATTTTAAATAAATGATACCAAACTAATTTCACATATTTTTAATGACTTTTTCTAGCTGTGGGACATACTAAGATTTACAAAATTGGTAAAAATTGCAAAGGTGTAAAGAAAATCGGTAGAATTATTGAAGTTAAAATACTGAGAACAGCAAATACAATTTGGCTGTTTAAATTAAATAATTTAAACATATTTCTGAAATATTCTTAGCTAAAACAGTGAGCTCGCAATTGGAACAAATAGAAGTACTTGGTCAATGAGTAAATGGAAAGGAATAACATCATCCAATACGATTTCCAATTAGATCATAACATATCAACTGCTGTAGCAATTTTTCACTCTTCTGTTGGAGTAAAATTATTAGGCCACAAGAGTCCTCCAGATAAAATATATTGTTAATCTGTTAAATTCTATTTTTTCAAAAAAAATCGTCAGTTTTCTATAGAGAAAGCACTGTGTATTTGTGTTCTAGATCAAGACCACTGGAACACCACTGGAAAACACACTCATTCGTTTATAGACTCTTTAACAACTAAGATTCAGTTCTGTTTTCAGGTGTTCTGTTGAACAATTTCCTTTCACTTCATTTTTATAGACAAGAAGACGGCATCTCTCCATTTTTTTCCTTTATATATACGAAGTATTAAAAAAAAACCACTGTGATTATCAAAAAATTCGAACTCTAGCGTTTCGTGAATCGCCACATTTTAGGTCTCTTTGAGTTCGAAAAATATATATTTGATATTATATCTGTCAGTGACACATACAAGTCAAATTTGCTTTGGGGAATACAGATGAAATTTCGTATACGGTCATTGCATCAAATTCGTAGATTCTATCAATTTTTGAGCTAACTCCGGTCCTCCCGCTCGTGTGGTGTGGTGTGGAGAAGGGGGTGCCAGCTCAGGTGTCGTCCTCGTCATCTGACCAAAATTACGAGGTCCGTCCCAAAATAGCCCTAGTGTTGCTTCAAACGGGACGTTAATATAACTAAACTAAACTTGTTCTAACTCCATTCAGAGGAAATCTATCTGCACGGCTGTTTGAATATAACTTAACACAATAATAAAAAAACGAAGAGAGCTAGATGGGTAAAATTCGGATACAGATTTAACTGCTATACTGTGAACACCTATCAATCTTGAGCCAAATTCATCAACTTTTGCGCCAAATTCAATTCTGTATTTACCGAAACACGTAAACTTTATAACTCAAAAACTTAAATATATCAAATTTGGTATGCTATTTTTTAACTTCAAATGTAATTCTGTGTCAGATTTTTTGTTTCAATTTGTTGGGCTAAACGTGTTTAAAATACACATTCGGTTTTTGGATACTATTAATCGCGTAACAGAGATTAATCACCAAACACCTCACTAAGGATCACACGATAGATTCAGTTAAAATGCTAAATCTACGCCAAAAATTAATGTTTTGTAACTATTGTACGCCAATGCCATGCAAAGCGTTCTCTAGGATAAACTTGTATCAGAAGGAATCCGAGAATGTTTTGGGAAGACCACTCGGGCTAAAGTGAAGATATTATTGTACATATTGGCTAGCCACATTTCTGGATTTATTCTGACTGATAATGTATGCTGTGCTCGTGGGAGGCCAAGTACAGTCAATCATTTTTTCCCCAAAAATGTGAAAAAAACCGAAAATTGTACGAGTGAAACCGATTACCACGAAGATTCATCAGGTATTTCACTTTTAGTTTTAAGCTGATTTGTTGCGTAAAAGTGGAAGCGTATTCTTTACCAGAGGTATTTTATATTCGAGTTTTGTAAAGCGAGATTT
>JAPMOR010077541.1:0-15640 GCA_026543865.1 Argiope aurantia
ATGTAATGATTTAATTTCGGGAACTTTTAGACAATGACAGATAAAGTGGAGCAACCTTTATTCTCATACAAATAACTTAACAACTTGGTGCTGAGCTTTTCCAGAGATTATTAGTTAATAGGTCCCTGTATCTAAGAATTAATGGAGTTGGTACTGTTTCAAACAATCTAGTTCTTTCACATCAGTAGGTTAAATTTGTTCACAATGGTGGGGAATGCATGGGAGAACTGCGAGTTTTTCACGCTGGTCTATCTACAAGATGTCTTTATAGGAATGTCATTTGCTTGAGTACTGAACTCTTTATGAATAACTATTGAAAATGTTTCAGTGGTCATTAGTCAATATGTCCCTGCAACGAATAAATAATGGAACTCGTATCATTCCAAACATTCTACTTCGTCCACATGGGGTGAGTAAAAGTTGTTCACAACGGTGGTGACTACATGCTTCGAATGCTTCATGGTAATATCAGTGATTAATCATTTGTGCTTACATATTGTGCTTATATATTGTGCTGATAATATTCAATTAATACATATATTTATTTATCCTTTTAAATAAATATTATTACAAACCTGCAATACGGCTTCCCAGCATAGTTTGTTCCATCAACAGAAAGAAAGTTTTACAGCCATCTGAATGGGACGGAGTCCAGGTTGCGCGTCGGAGGTCCCAGAGCTTGGCGACCATTTGGCGACGAATTTGGCGACTTAGGCGCCAAAATGGATTACACCCGAAACTTTGAGAATTTTCCCGATCCGTCCAGTAGGAACCGAGATATGCCTCAAACGTTCCTGATTGGTTGAGAGGCTTCTAGCCCCGCCTCCTGAGACCTATAAAAGGGGCTGCAGCTACCAGATGGACGAAGTCAGTCAGAGTGGACTGAGCGGAGTAGTCGGAAGTGACAGTGAAGAGTAGTGGGAATCGACGGAGCGGAGTAGTCGGAAGCGACGGAGTCAAGCTGGTGCTGAACTGAGCTGTGCGCTCAGTTCAGCAGATTCTGGTTGTATGCTGCTGTGTGTGCTGTTGTATGCTGCACGTCTCGGCTGAAGATAGTCGTTTCTGTGCTGTATATAGCTGTCGCTTTTGTGCTGTCCTGTGTGTCTGCGTGTAAATAAACGTCGTTGTTTTTATTCTACTTCCGCCTGCTGATTGAGCGTTATTTACACCATATCACTTCCACTATCCCAAACGAACCCCCGGTAAAAATTGCGTAACAATATAAAAGTAATCCGACAGGTATGAGACCAGAAGATTTTAAAATTATCGAAATGCCATATTAGTGGAGATTCGTACAAAAAGTTGTATTATTTGTATTGTACCGTCCTACCGCTCATTTAAAGTCAAGTGGCTCTGGAGCCAAATTTGTTGGATTGTCCTGCCGTTCATTTAAAGTCAAGTCGCTCTGGAGCCGAATTTGTTGGAACCTCTTCAGCCTTATTGAGAGTTAAACTGAAATGAGAGGGGCTTCGACGGAATAAAAGAAAGGATGTGGCGAGATACTTTGGTTTAGTTCTGTGTGTGATGGCCGGATCCTAAACTCATTATATTTAGCAATTTTGAATTAGTATGGTTTTGAGAACCTCAGAGAATTTTAAAATGTTAAACCTGTTTTTTAGTTATGTTTAAATGATAATTGGTGTCTATGTCTGTGAATAAATGTCTTGTGTGCTTTTAAAACTATGTTTCCCTTCTCAAGACATTACAGTATACTTGGCAAAAACATGTTTTTTGCACAAAATATGCAGATTATATATCACAAGAGATATTTAAAATTTGACCAGCAACAAACTGTGTACATTAAGTTATTCTAGCAGATGTCGGTATGCAATGACTGATTTTTCTTTTAACGTTCCTATTTCATTCTTCTAAAATGGGGAGCTATTGGTGGTACAGAGTAGTCAAATTTCGAATATTAGGCAAAGGATATTGCAGGATTATGAAATAATTCCGCACAAGTAAAATGTTTCTTTTAAAGAAAATTAATAAAATGTATTGGCTAAAATATGTGATGATTATTGATTATTGCAAGAAGATTTAAAGCATAAATCATTTTAAATTTAAGAGACAGTTGAAACTGTATTTGTTCTATGTCAGTTTTATACAAAACTTTCTAGTGAGGTGTCAGAAATTTAACTTAAGATGTAAGTAATAAAAAAAGGAAGAAAACAATTGAGTTTATAAATTTTAATCATGAAAGAGAAATTCAGCAGTAATTGCCACTTATAAACGAGATTTTTAATTAAAGTTTCAAATGCTAAGGATAAAAGAGAAATTTAATGACGTTTGTAAATGCTAAAATTACAAGAGAAAATTTGAATAAAGTTTCAAAAGCTAATAATTGAAGAAAAAATTAATGAAGTTTGTAAATGCCAATGACTAGAGGAAGTATAATTCAAGCTTCAAATGCTAATGATAAAGTGAAATTTAATGAAGTTTGTAAATGCTAATGACAAAATGTAGTTTAAATAAAGTAGTAAAATATAATGATAAAAGAAAAATTTAAATAAATTATAAATGCTGATAATGAGAATGAATGAATGCAATGAAGCAAAAAGCATCATCGAAAACTGGAAGAAAAAAGAAATATTCAAAAATGCAATTTGAAAACATTTCATCGGAAAATACATTGTTACTTATGAATATGTAAAGCATTCTCCAATTGTATATATTTCATAAATCCTTTTGTTTCTCCAAACAGTGCACATTTTGCTCAATTGTTCGATTTAATCGTCGTAGAAACACAAAGTTTTACCTTGCAAATTTTATTTTAGCACTTGGTTTTGCTGCTTTGTTTTTCGTCAATGCAAGTTTCAAACGCAAATTCTGCACGAATTATTTATGAGCTATAAATATCACCTTCTCCCATTTTATACTTGAAAGTTGTTAGGTTTTTCGAAGGGGGAGGGGGGAGGGTTCAAGACTCCTTCAATCTCTGAGTCTCAATGCATACTTCCGTTTTTATCAGCTGGGAAAAAAAGGAAAATATTCTCATTTCAGATTTCGTTCTTTTTATATCAAATTCAGATGCGATGACATAAAAACATACAATCCGTCCAGAAATGAACTGATCTCTTTCGAAATGTTTTAATGTTATGAATAAAGCTATTATTCACACGAAGTTCAACAACATGAATAAGCCATTTCTTATAGAGAGATCTATGCTTATTTTTAGTATATCATTGCTATCGAGGTCTGCCATTTGCGTTTAATTTCAAAAAAAAGATTTTGCATCATTTGATGAACATGTTTCCCTCAAAAATGGAATTATTAATAAAATATTGTTTCAAATCTGTAATATTGCTTCCCAACACGATTAGTTCAATCACTGGAAAGACCGTTTTATGATGATCTCTTTTGGTTGCTGATCGGATATCGAATCAGTGGTCTCAGAGCTTCGCGATAATCTTGGCGATCATTTGGCGACTTGCCGCCGAATGCGTGAACTTTGGCGACAAAATTGATAATACTGAAATCTTCCAGAATTTTTGTGATAAGCCAATAGGAACCGATATATGTCTGATTGTTAAGGAACTTTCTCTATCCGGCTCCGGTAAATATAAAAGGCCGGCAGTCTATGGTAAAGACATTCGTGGAAAGAGTCAACGGAGAATATTTGGAGCAGTCTAGGAAAGAGCAAACGTTGTGTGGAGCTCAAGCGATTGCTGAATTGAGCTGTGTGCCGTGTCTTGGTGATTATTGTAGAAACAGCCTCGAGTCGTTTAAGGAATAGCCAATCATGTAGTAGTGAGTCAACAGTTGAATAAAGCTAAAGCGAGGAGACAGTGGAGAATTGCAGGCGTTTGGAGAGACCATAGAAAGTAGCTATGAAGATGCCCTCCTCCTGCTGAATTTCGTCCGACTGTTTTGTGTGCTGTGGTTGTTATTACTACCGATTACTACTTGTGGGTGACTGTTTGTAGTAGTGTGCTGCTGTGTGTTATATGTGTTCGTCTTGGCTGCAGCTTTGTTCTCTGCGGATTCGTGCCTCCGTATTTAATAAAATCATTCGTTACTAAGGTCTGCTGATTGTTTTCACACCATACAACCAATAATAGAAAACCCGGTGACTTTACTGATTTAGTGGAATTGAAGTTTCGTAACAGTATTTTCATAGACAAATCCCTGGTATTTTAATATCATTACGGTTGTTCTAATAACTGTACAAATCAGTTTTTGTGATGGAGTAGAGTCTTATCAAATTATAATGCTATTAAAAATGTATTTATTTACATAAACAATTTTCGAATTATATGTTTACTTTCTTGGTTTTAGAACATCTCTTGCTGTATCCTGATCTACTGGTATAAAAACAAAATCTTTCTTACTCGGCTTTAAGCAATGGAAGATATTGATATAATATCTGACGATGCAATATAAGCGATTTGAACAATATTTCAAAAATAAGACATATTTTTAAAATAATGTAAATAAAAACACTGTTTTTTAATTTTAAATATTCTAGAAATGATTTTCTTTTGTCGCGTGACTATTTAAGCCAAATATTGCGCAGTAGCGTCTGAGGGTAAAGCCCTCTGAGCACCCGAGGGCAGAAATCTGACTTCTAGCTCGAATGAAGATAGCACACACACACTCGCTTGCACTACCCATTTTTACAGAGGGGCTCACTCACGCACCTCAGAGAAAGAACACAAAGAAGAGAACAACCATGCCCGAACCAGGATTCGAACCCGGGACGCCTAGATCACGGTGAAGATGCGCTACCCCAAGGACAGGACGTCGGCTCCCAGAAAGGATTGTTATCATTAAAAAAGCCAATCTTTAAAGTTTTAAAAAGATTTCTTTTTTTTCCACAAGTATATAAATGGCAATGAAACGTTTAATTGGTTAAGTAATTTTGAAAATATTTTTATTGAAAGAGTGCACCAATGCTCAAATTTCAGAGCTCTTAGATCATCATGTAGCATGTGGAAAATCTTTCACACAAAATATGTAACTAGATGTAAGTACATCTGAAATATCAAAAATATATATTGTCAGATCTCGCATTAAGCCATTTGATCCTGCAGGTACTATAAGCCATTTTCCATGAATATATTTTTTAAAAATAATTTTTCTGGATCATTACAGAATTCTATTTTTATTTCCACGTGTCCGAAGAAAAATTTCCTATTCGAAGCTATTTTTTTTAAAGAAATTTATTTCGAGGTTTCCATGGACATTCACATATTAGAACTTTATGATTACATTAAGGGAAATTTTGGAACTATGTTGAATAGTTGATCTTCCCGCGTGTGAACACTATAACCAGAACAATGATCAGTGTAAGAAAGTGAAACTTCGTATTCATTTTACTGATAGAAATATAGCTATTTGTAGTACATTTGTAAATAATTTAGGAGGTAACTCAACAATTCAGCATGGAAGATGAAGCAGATGGTCTTAAAGATCCATATAAAAATATTATTCTTATACATTAATACCAAATTTTGTAATAGGAAATTGATAGATGTTCAAAGCGTTTACTCAATTTCTTTCTCTGCATTAAGAATATAGAAACATAATTCTAAATAACGCGCTAACACGTGAGAAAAATAGAAAAATGCGTAAGTTGTTTCTCTAGAATCTACACTTTTTTACGCACCTGTAGGAAAAGTTTAGATTAATTTGCTAAAAAAAAATTTTAATTTGTGAAATAAAATCCTCTGCTGGTCATGTACGTATTTTAAGATTATATTTTGAAAGAAAAACAATAAATAATATTGATATAATAAATTTAAATTTAAAATAAAAAACGGATTGGATGCAAAAATATTTTTTTCAGCTTCAAAGTATAGTTAGTACAACATTTTTTATCTTATGAAACAATGCAAGTATTAAACTATTGCTAAATAGTCCAAACACGCGTACACGAATGTTGGTAATATCATTGGTACCGAGGACAGTGGTTTAAAGAAAGTGGAAACTGACATGATTATTCTCTTAGCTGATATTATTGTTTCAGCAAAAGTTTAATATCAGTGAATGGAAAATGTAGTAAGTGCTAGGATTTGTTTTTAATCACATTTTTCACTCTTCCTTGAAATTGGAATTCCATTCTCATTTTTTTTTATTTCCAAACTACAAATCTATTCATTGGAAAAATTTCTGTCCATACCAATACTAAAATAGCTGATGTTTATTATTATTATTATTATTATTCTCCGGAATTCTATCACATATTAAAAATAAAATAATTTTTTTAATTAATTAATAAACTATTTTAATAATTATCATTTTCTATCATCTTTAAAACTTAATATAACACTGTCACTACCACTATCAAAAGAGTTATGAAATTGTTTAAAGCTATTAGGAGTGTCAGCACTTTCGAAGCATATAATTAAGGATAGCCATTCTATTCTTCGCCTCAGTTACTTTAAACACACACCCTTGTTCTTGCCCTACTTACAATGCAGCAAAAAGACTTTATAAGGTGCATTATGAGATCCCTATTAACAAGACATCTTCTTTCAATATTGACGCATAACAAGCAATTATAATTTCCTTTTTTGAAAGCCGTCGAATCTTTCACATTAAAACGCCGAATCAAACCATCAATTTATTTAAAGTATGTGCGAAGAATGCATTACTTCTTCTCTAATAAGAATTTTCCATAAAAATAATTCTAAAACAAAAAGTATTTTGGACCCCATTAAATCTTTTCGTACGCGATAATAACCGATGCCACACTCCTAATCATTAATTTAGTGTCTCCATCATTATAAGGGTTATTATAAGGAAAGAGTTATAAGGTTAAAGAAAATTCTTATGAAGCTGAAAAATGTAAAAGTAAGGGGAAAATAAGTGTTGTTCCATAAATGCATTTCAAATTTATCATATGAATTAGGATATATAAGAAATAATTAAGAAAATTATGATTAGAAGTTTTAAATGAAAATAAATGTATCCTGAGGAATTAACATTCATTTTATCTGACAAAGTGTTCATTTTTCGCTCTTAAATGCATTTTAAAATTATTGGAGAAAATGAATTTAAGTGAAAGTTTTAATGTACCAAATTAACTAGTAATAATTTTCAAATAAAAACATATCCCTTTGAGTAAAAACTTTCATCTTAAGTCTTTTGAGTGTTAAAAATAAATGTTTATTGTGAGTTATTTTTGTGTCATGAAAAGAAGTAATACTAACCATTGATTCAAATTATAGTTATATTTGATCAAATAAAATATGTATTCATCGTTCAAATATAAAGTTTTTATCCCGATAGAATTTATGCGTTTTTATACGCTTTTATTTAATTTTTTTCATAATGCCTAAAATATTATTACAATTGACAGTTTCTTTACATTTTAAAAATTAGTCAAATCTTCATATTTGACTAATATGAAGACTTTGAAGAATTTATCTTGGGTACCAATTTGAAATGTCTAAAACGTTACAGAATTTATTCGATTTTTTACGAGTAGTTTTGGTTTCACTTTCTCGCATACTACTAAATACTCCACCGTGACTTTCTCTTATATTAACTAATAAATGTATTTTCACCCATTTCTATGAAAATGCTGATTTTGGACAAGGCCATAAACGTCTTGAGTGCTCAGATCTTTATTTTCGAGATCTGCGCATGAAATTGGTGCGTTTCGTTGTTCAACAAAGGAAGCCAAATATATTTTTATATGTCTATTTTTCTCTATCGATTAAGCTAAAATGATTTAGCCTGATCGATCAAAACGATTTTTTTTTCTATCGATTAAAGATGCAGAAGTTACAACTGCAATTTCAATATCACACGCCATATTTTATTCATTTAAATCATTTCAATTTTGTGCTACTGCGTTTACATGCATTCTAAAGTATAAATCAATGCAATGGTAATCACTTAGCAGATTTTGTCGAACAATTGATATGAATCAAAATTTAATATTCTATAGCGAATGTTTTAACCGTAATTTCTCTGTTGTGTTATTGAGTTATCGCCCTTACATGTACACGAAAGTAAACGATCAAGTCCTCGAGATACTTGATCCAAAATTTGATATAGATTTACTCTTTAGAAGCTAATACTGTATTTTTAATGCTTTCTATCTAGCACTTTATGCCTTGTAATTATTTGCCACTTGTACAGACAGACAACTCCATCTAAATGGATTTTGTTCAATTTTATAAAAATCTACAGATTTGGTGTTAAGGCCATATACCAAGTTTTACTCGTCTTTCTCAAAATGTTTTTGAGTTTCCATGTCCACAAACAGACATAATTCCAAAAAAGTGTGTTTTGGGCAAATGGAAATGCGGAGATTCGTCGAAATCCCAAGGTCGAATCTTTTGATAAGCGAATGTTTCTTGTGTATTGTGACTAATGGCACTTTACAAGTCCGCTGACAGTAATCTGTCAGCGATTTAAGTCGAGTGAGAGTCTCTTGTTTTTTCAGTAGCGCCAACTAGGACCAAGAGTATGACTTAGCTACTTCACATGTCACAATCTCTTGCACAATCCCTTTTTACAAGGGGAGGGGGGCACATTCACACATTTCACAGATAGAACACAGAAGAACAACAACCCTGCCCGAACCGGGATTCGAATCCGGGACGCCCAGACCACTGGGAAGACGCGCTACCACTATGTCAGGACGCCTCCGGCTAATACATTTGCAATAATTTCTTTTTGTAAGTTTCGTAAACAATGGAGAATGACTAAAATCAAATTTATGAATATTAAAGTTCAAAAAATAAAGAAAGAAGTAGAAAAGGCATGCGTAATAATTAGAAATAATTTTTTTTAAATTCTTTTTTTAATAAATTTTTAAGAGAATGTTTTTCAATGTTTAAATAGAGCATTCGTACTCTTTATATGTTATAGGACTACCACTCATCTAACCATCTACATAAGAAAGCATAAGTAATAAAACAGAAAATAGTAATTTATATATATACAAATTATTATTAAGCTCAAATGAAATCAGATGGGAAACAGCAGGTTTCATTTTTCAAAGATAAGACAGGAAGTTTCGGCCGCTTTTGTATTAAAATCCTGAGTAATAAGAAAATACAAGAGGTGTTCAAATGAAAAGGTACGGAACTTCGTAATAACGTAACCGTTAACATATTTGCCTATGCTACTTTGGAAGAACGTAGCGTACATCTAGAGATGCGATTGGAGTCTCCGGTGTAGATCGGAGCATGCGTGGGATCCGCATGCACAAGAGAGAGCAGAGGCTCTTATAAAAAGCGTCGTACAATTGATGTGGCTGGACATGTGAATACACGATTCCTCGAGCACAGAAGAACCATTAACTCCGATATGTACTGTGAGACACTCCGAAGACTACGCAGATCCATCGAGAACGAAAGACCGGGGCTACTCACGGATATTGTGGTTCTACTCCATGATAATGCACGTCCACACGTCTCCAGGGTCACACACGTGGTACTGGTCAAGTTCAAGTGACAGCAGCTCGACCATCCACATTAGAGCCCGGACATGCGATTTTGGTGTGTTGGTTCCCCTGAAAAAACATCTGAAAGGGAAGCGCTTCAACTCGGGCGGTGAATTCAAGGAGGTTGTGATGGACTGGATATCGTCACGGCCACAGGAATTCTGGAAACAAGAACTCCTTCGGCTCATTAATCAATGAGATCGTTGTGCTCAGGCCTATGGTGTATGATTTGAATAAAGTCTTCATTTATACCTACAGTGTCGTTTCGTACCTTTTCCTTTGAACTCTCCTTGTAATTTCAGTGTTTTGAGATGTTTCTTGCCTGCAACCAACTAAATCCTGAGCATACAAAGAATATTCCAGATGAGAAAAATCGATTCCCAGCTGTTACGAAAGAGCAATATATTTCCGGTGGATATTCGAACCTTAAAATTCATTTTGTTTACTTATAGTATAATTATTCAGAATTTTCTGAAGTCTTGAAAGAGAAGAAGAAGCCCTTAAGTTCCAAGAGAATTTTCTTGAGAAAATTAATAATAAGGATGAAGCATTTAGGCTGCGAAATTTTATTAAATATCTAATGAAGTTCTTTGTATCAAATAAAGATTGAATGAAGATCTTTTTTTTTTTTTTTTGCAACAAATAAGATTGTTAAGTTTTTTATTTATTTTTTAAAATCTCAGTGATTTTAAAGAAGTTTAATTTTAAATTATTAATTTAAAATTAGAAATTTTATATTGATAAGATATTTAGACTAAGTTTGCAATCTATACTCATAATAAAGTTGAATGTGTGTGTATGTATATGTGTGTGTGCTGGCTCTTTACATGACAGATTGTTTTAGTTATAGCTACCAAATTTCGCACATGTATATTTCAGAGGAGTGGAATGTGTACCTCGAAGTGACTTTTTGAAAATTTTTAATTTGAATTAATTAAAATTTAAGAGAAATTTCGTAGTTTTTGAATTATTTTAACACAAAATTAAATTTTACATAGTTTCAAAATTCAAACATTATCTTTTTAATGTTACTAATTTAATATTCGGGCTACTTTTTTGCTGAGTTTTGGAAATATTATTATATATTTTTTTGCCTAATTTCCAATAATAGATAACTTTGTTTAAAATTATTATATGGCAAATACATATTTTAAAGATGGGAGTGGGCATCGCAGAACGACTTTTTCGATATTTAATTAATTAAATATCGAAAGAAACTGCCATGATTACTTTCAAAATTACTGTAGTACAAAAATGCTTTTTTTGTCATATATTTTTATTTTATTTAGAATATATATCCTTGTTGAAAATCAGATTGTTTCCATCTTAAATAATAATATTTCATTTTACCTTATATTTTTGTTGTTGATGATGATATAAAATTTCTGCTTATCTTTCCATGTTGAGTTGGTTTCAATAAAAGATATACTTTTGAAATTTACTATGCATTAACAGCTAAGGTTTAGTTTCAGAATCAAGCAATAACAATCAATGCTTAAAATACATGCATTTTTTAAACATTGCTGCTATTCTCTGTGATATAATTAGAAAAAGATATAGTCAGAAGATTAAATAAATGTATACCACAATCGTATAAGGCTTCTAAAATAGTATGATTTATATCTCTTTCAAAATTTGAATTTTGAATTACTTTACTAAGAACGCCATTAGAACCAAATTGATAGAAATATTTACTCGATATTTTTTATATTCCTTAAGCAAGGCAAATCAACTGGTCGTCAAAAACTGTGTAATAAAATAATAATTTAAATTTTTGGAGTAATAGGATCTTTATTTCATGAACGAAATCTAGATATTAAATGCATTATCATATTGCATTAAAATGATTTTTAAAAAATCCATGAAAGAAAGGAACGAGAAAAAAATAAATGCAGGAATAAAAACGTTCTTGCTTTTGTTACAAGCCTGTAAAGTTGCTTACCAGCACGGTTAGTTGAATCACTGAAAAGACCGTTTTACGATCAGCCCTGTGGGTGCTGATTGGATGCCGCGTCAGTGATCTCAAAGTTTGGCGACAAACTTGGCAACCATTTGGCGACTTTGGCGACAAAATAGCGAATTTTAGCAATCCATCTAATAGGAAAGAAGACACGCCTGATTGGTTCCGAATCTTCATGACCCGTCTTCCGGAAACTATAAAAGGCCGGTCGTCTCAAACTGTAATGTTAGCGAGTTGGAGTCGGGAATAACGAGGAGTTATTCAAGAGGCCGACATTGAGAGGATAACGAAGCAACCACAGAATAGTATAAGCGTTGTGTGGAGCTCAAGCAAGTGCTACACTGAGCTGTATGCCGAGTTCTGGTGTTTACTATAGAAGCAGCATTGTTTCGTGTGTGGAGTAACCACCGGTGTAGTAGTGAGTCGCAGTTGGTTACAGCTAAACCGAGGAGACAGTGGATAATTGCAGCCGTTTGGAGAGACCGTAAAGTAAAGCTACACAGATTATCTCTCCTTGAATTCTGTCTGGCCGCTTTGTGTGCTGTGATCGTTATTACTACCGATTACTACTTAGGGGCTACTGTTTGTTGAAATGTGGTTCTGTGTGTTCCTGTGTTCGTCTCGGCTGTATATATTTGTCATCTGTGTATTCGTTGTCTTTGTGTTAGTGTCTCCATTTTTAATAAATGTCGGTATTGTTTTCTACTGAGACCTGCTGATTGTTTTCACACCATACACTCACTACAAAGGAACCCGGTGACATTACGAGAATTCCGTAACAATATCTATTGCTGAAAAGATAGCTGAAGTGAGATTTTGGCCAATTTTTGGACAAAAAATTTAGATTTTTATTTTCTTGTCTCGAATTATAAGGAAGCGTCTTGATTTCTTTAATTAAGTATTTATCAGCAGTATAATTAATAAATAAACTACTAAGCTGCATGATTTACATTTATTCAATTAATCTGCATCCAAAATATGTTGATAACCATTAATAATAGAGAAATAAACATATAAGGGAATACATTATGGTTTTATTTCTCGAGAGAATATGAATGCACTTCAATAGTAGAACGTAATATTAAATACAAAACCATGACAAAAAAATTTCAAGAAATACTTCGATTTAAACTATCTTGTTCATTCTTTTTTTTCTAAGTTTTAACTCCTAAGTAAGAAATGAATTTTTGAAGAAATGGTCTAATTCAAAGAGAGCTCGATTGAGTCAAATAAATAAAGACTAAGTTTATACGGAAATTAGTAAAAGTTTAATTTTCAAAAGAATAGATTTATAAAATGAAGCAAATAATAATAATAATAGATAAATACTATGAATCAACATAAAGAAGCGATATAAAGCTAAAGTATCAAATACGAATTGCTAAAAAAAATAGGAACCAAGTTATTGTGAATAGCAAGAAAAAGTCAATATATATATATTAAAAAAAAAGGTGGTATACTTTCAAAACGCAACATATTTTTTTTCTAAATAACAATATAAAAAATTAAATAAGGAATAAGTTTTAAAGTGAGCTTGTCTGTGAAAGAATGTAACAAACTTAAATGGCAAAGGTCACATAAATAAAATTCTAGTTTATATAAATTGTGAAGTTTAATTTTTTAATAAAAATCGGTATAGTTCTAAAACACAGCAGAAAAAAATATTTAGCAAACTAAAAATCAAAATAAAAGAATACACTTTAAGGTGTGCTATCCCTGATCAAACATGTCAAAAAGAAATAGCATCGTCTATATAAGCAAGGTTTAAGTTTATGCGGCGAAAAAAAAATCACTTTTTATAAAAGATGTGAGTGTACTTTGAAAATACAGCATAAAAAAAATAAGAATCGTAATAAAGTTCTTTTTCCGGCATTTGGTTGCCCCTTCCATGTTATCTTCATTCCTGCTTCAATAAATAATTATCCGCAAAGATTAATTTCAATGTTGATCAAAGGTTAATTTCTTCTAATTTTCTAATTTAATTTCATTTAATTTCCTATAGCTGACAGACTTTTCACCTCTTTTAATGCCGGCTTTACACTCGGCCAGTTATAAGAGGGCAAGAAGGTAGTGCATGCTTAGAAAGGATGAAAAATGCTATTCGATTGAAGACATGTAGCTGTCTCGATGGGACAACTACAAACTGCTCTATTGTATTTTTTCTTACTGTCATGCGTATGTAAAATTTGGGGGGGCGGTTTGGCGTGAAAAAATTTAACACCTATCATAGATTTATTCTCCGCCATTTTTTGCTCTTTGTTCCTTTTGATCAGAATTTTTGATTTGTGTGTGTGTGTGTCATTTTATTTGCCATTTATTTTCTATAGTTTTTCAAATTTAATTATGTTGACCTTCTTTTTATTTTATCATATATCTTTGTGTAAATATCTATACTTTTAATACCATACGCAGTGAAAAAGAAAAATTCTGTGACGCCAAAACGGGAATTTATAGCCAAGCATGGAATGCCTGAATCTTTCTTATAAAGTTGTGCCGAATATAAATCAGCCCCTTTCTACGCATGCGCTGCCTACTTGCCGTCTTGTAGCTGGCCGAGTGCAAACCCGGCGTAAGTGTAAATGATCTTTCACACTCGCAAGTACATCAAATTTTCAAGCCTAGCTGGCAAATATTTGCTGAATCTACAATTGCCGACATCTCTAAAATCTGCCTTCAAACCTCAACAGCATTGGTTCTTGATGGTTAGAAATTTCTAAGAAGAACATTGAAGAAAATTAAGAGAGCTTCTTTTATCTGAATTTTAACGAACGTGTTGTTATTGTTCATTATTAAAGCATATGTGGTATTACAAATTTTAATTAGTTATATTTTTTAATTATTGCATATTATTTCATTTGCAAGTTCGAAAATTTATTCTTTCTTAACCACTTATCTAAAGCATTTGACCCATATAAAGGCATTTATTACTAAATATTTATGAAATTTATTTATTTATATAAAAAATACATATAGTTCATGAATCAAAAACAACAGAGAAACAAGCCACAATCACATTTAAAAAAGTAACAGCTGAGAATAGAGAATTACAAAGCTTAAATTCTTATATGAATTAAATGTAAACACTTAGCAAAGGTCAAAAAGTAAAACACTCACTAGCACAATACCAGTATAGAAGCAAGAGCACATATAAACATCTCATAATACATAGTTTAGAATAATGAGTAATGAAACATTGTAAAATAATATAGTAAGTCATTTAAAAAATGTCGCGGAGATATGAACTGAGAACAGAGTCGCTTCAAAAACAATAGGAATCGTATGGTGAATTTCAGTTAACCAGACATCCTGTTAAATGTCTTGTAAAATTTATACAAAATAGACTTTTTAATATAATTAAATTTAATAAAAAGGTATTTGGAAATGTACTCTGGGTCCTTAAAGATCTTAAATGCTCAACGAAGTCCATAGAACACAAGAAACATTTCGTCTACAGCATTAACCCTTTCGAGACGGGAGGCCTCTATCCTAGAAACACGCACAGGACGGAGAGTATGCGAATGGAATCACCCCGCAGAACGGCGGGTTTTGCGTCGCTTAGCCTAACTTTGAAAAAAAAATCACAAAAAATAAAGTTTTAGTCCTAACGACGTCATTTTTTTAACCTTTTTAGATTATTAGTTTATTCTTAATTTGAGCACATTCTTCCTGCGCAAATTGCGTCTTCTTGCCATAATAAACCGAAACCAAGGCTTTTCGTATTAAAAAAAGAAGTACGCGGAATGTATCCGAAATCTACTCAAAATAAACAGAATTGAGGGTAAACCCCAAAAAGACTAGTTACGGTTACACAGCAATAAAAAAAAAGAAGAAAAGAATTCGGGGTGAGATCAGAAACGCAAATGATTCTATCAAGTGGAACATTACACAACCCAGCTCTGTTTATTTACATTATTCCTACTCCCCTCCCCCGCGATAACTTATGAGTAAAATACGATAGGCTGAATATGAGCAAACTGAAGGTCACAATACTCAAACTATATTTATTTGTGCACAGTAATTATGGACACAGGGAGCCATTTAGTGTCGTTTAGAATGCAAATATGAATCACCGTCCCATGAGTTCGATTTCCAGAAATACACGGGTGGGACGCCCTGTGAGAGATGTTCGCTGTTGATGCATATATGAAACGCCGGTCTTTAAAGGTTAACTAGGCAAATTGAATATATTCCGTTGGCAAAACGATATACCTTGAGAGTGAAATCCATTTTTCATGTAAAGCAAATACCGAAAGAAATTGGTCTAAATACGCTCAGTAATT
>JAPMOR010077546.1:0-17599 GCA_026543865.1 Argiope aurantia
TTATCATTAAATATTGCAAAGTTACATTTCTTTTAACTAGATGGAGCAGTTGTTGAAATTTCGGACATCTAGCCATGTGGAAACCAGTTGAAATTAAATTTGAATACAGATTAAATGGCGTAAAACAAAATGCATTTTTACCTATGCCTTATATCCGCAAGCAAGGGTATGATTTTATCAGATTTGAAAGTTATTTCAGCAAGCTGTGCTGGGCTGCCGTCAAGAGCAATTATGGATTTGACATTCGGAAAATCTTCGAGAACGGTTCTGGCACAATACAAATCTTTGCCGCATCCGAGGTCCATCACTGTAGCTTCTGACAAATCTTCCCAACCGAATTTCGATGCGCAGAGCTTCACGAATTTTATGGTCGTTTCCAAATTAAGAGTTAACCCTCCGTCTTCCGAATTAAGGGTCGACTCTCCGGCAGAAGCCATGGGTGACAACTGAAAAACATTAAGACAAGGAAAAGCATCTAGAAAACATTCGAGCAAAGAAATTGGAATTGAACAGTCAAACAAGATATAAATAGTGTTGGCAGAAAATTAAACCACCGCGGAATTTTATTCAAGCTCGGATTTATTTCGCAACATACAAAAGAAAATGCCAGGATTTCTTTTTACAATTTTCTCGAAGACCGCTTTAACATGCTAGCTGTTTGGCATTTTCGCGCAGAAAGGGAATCCATACGATAGAATATCCCTTAGCTTAAAACTGCTTGAATTAAAAGACGTCATACAAAAGATCTTTTACAAGTAAGTGTTTCAGCACAAAATTATCCTCCCCCAACCTCCACACACGCCTTAAAACAGTAAATTTTAAGAAACTGTTAGTTTTCATAAAAAACATTTACATATAACATTGCTCAGCAGTGGTGGAGGGGGGGGGATACAAACTACTCACCTCATAGGGGAAGGGTCGCGGTGGTTAGGTATAGGCTTTGGAACCAGAGGGTTTCAACTTCGAGACTCAATTCCACCGAAAAACCGTCGTGTAAACGGATCTGGTGTACGTTAAATCCGTCGAGGCCAAATGTCTTCCCGCTGGTGTGGTATGGTTGATAGACGTTTTTGGCGTTGAAGGTTCATTTAGTGGCAATGACGCGATATTTCACCGCAAGTGTTTTAAAATGGATAATATGCATGTTGAATTAAGTAGTGCTACTTGAATGTACGTGTCGCACGACTTTTCTAAAATCAATATTTAATTTGATCTGATATAAGTTTACTAAACTTCGTCGTCATTTCTATCCTGCAAGTTTTACTGCCGCAATTAAGGTAGAAATGACCAGAAAAAAAGTTTAATGCACGAGGTTTCTTTAAAATTTTATTTTTACAATACGCACGAATAACGTAAGCATTACTGAATGAAACGAATAAATTACGTGTTTAGAGAAGTATATTTTAATTACTTTCTAGCAACTGATTTTTTTTTCTTATTTTAAAGAATTTGAATCTTTCGTATTTTAAAGAATGCACAAAATATCTTACTTTGGGAAAATTATAAAATTTATAATAAAGATTCCTTCTATGCATTTAAATAAATCCAGGAACACGTTTTAGGTTTAGATCTATTAAATAAAAGTCAGTTTTAATTCCGACAAAGAAAAATTCAAAGCATGTGAATAAAAATATTTCCAGTGAGGTAATTTTTACATAAAAATGCTTTAAAGCCGCTTATTTCTGCTTTTTTCAAGATTTCCATACGACTGCAATTGAAAATTAAGGAAAATTAAAATGTTATGATATAGGCATTCCAATTGATATTAAAAGTTATTTTAATAGTATACTTAAAGTAATTTTTAAATAAACACAAATCATTTTTTTTTATGAATATAGTATATACCGAATTGCGCAATTAAAAAGAACTAATAAAGTCCGTTGTAGTTTTACAAAATATTTCATTGTAAAAGCAATTAATCCAAGATATTGGTAAGCATATTTTAAAGAAATATTACTTAAACCTCGGGACAAGAACTCGGCTTGCGCTCATTTCCGTAGTTTTCAACTCAATTTCGCCTCAATCAAAAACTAAAAAATTGAAGCGAGCTCCGTGTCATTTTTAAACTCAAAGAGAGCTGCGAAAATTTTGAAATTCAATACATTTCACTTTTGAACCACTCACTTGTTACTTTAAATATTTAACATATGTATTTCGTTACTTACCGATTTCAATAAACGATCACGTTTTAAAAATTTTTACGCACATGGGCTTTAAAGATTCTGATGCACACAAATTACATTGCATTATTTCATTATTTTATATTTTTAACAACGTAATTTATTTATAAACGATTTATAGGGTATAAAAAAAGTATTCGCCATTATAAAATAAAAAAATTGGGAATTTCCCGATGAAAGTCTTATTTCTAAAATTAAACCAAAGTTAAAACCTTCTGGTTGCAAATCTCTTTCGATCATAAATTCTTTACTTCCCTAGATTTTAGTTTCCGATTAGTTCAGACGATTTCCACCAAGCTAATAACTTTTGCAATAAATTGTATTTTTAATCATATGCAATATTGTGATAAAATTTAACACTTCAATAATACTAAATATTTTTACGCTGTGATATGTGCATGAAATTTTATGTAGAAGGTCCAACAGGATTTTTAAGTCACCCGAAATAAAAAAAGGAGCGGAAATTATTACTAAACAAATAACTCATTAAATAACAAGGCTTTAAAGAAATCCCATTTACATTTTAGAGTAAAAAAATCATAACTTTAAATGTAATTCTAATTAGAGTTACAAAAATTCAAAACTGATATATGTCATTATTAACTAACTTGACTTGAAATTGGGCATTGTTTCAGAAATGTATTATTTTAAAACTCGTATAAAAATAGTATTGAAAATTATCAAACCTCTCAAAAAACTGAATCGACTAGATTTGTTTAAGAATATAACTCTACTTACTTCAAGTCTTTAAAAATAGTGTTGCTGTTTTAAAACAATGTCAAAAAGATCAGGATTAGAAATATTCGACAGATTTTAAATAACAGGCTTTAAATAATAAAGTCACAGTTAAGCTCATTGTGGAATCGATATCAATTAAATAAGCCCTGCGTCTGAGCATCAAAATCTTGCATTTAAGAATAAAGTCATTGCTTGGTTATTACACTATAGAATAATAGCACAAAGGTTACTTCCTTAATTTATATAGATTAGTTAATGCCCAAATAACAAGAGAACTATTTTTTACTCTTAATTTTGTACCGTATTCAAATAACCAAGATTGCTTCATTTTTCTACCAACGTGCCTCTCACTCTAGCTCACACAAGGTTACTCAAAGCCGATCTTTCTTTCATGAATACGTATCTCGAATCCTTTGCTCCAACGTTTCGAACCCAAGATTGATTCCGAAGTTAAATTTAAATTTATTACTTAATTAATATCAAAGAAGCTTTTGTACTTTCAATTTCATTTCATGACTACTATTAAATTTTCTATATTTTTCAAAGATTTCAAACTTTTGCATGCTAAACGAATGATTAGATGGAGGGACAACCTTCAGGAATCCTCAGAACATTTCGTTGGAACAGAAGAATGAAACTCAATACAAACCGAAGCAACTATTCAATAAAACGGTTTACAACATATTTTCTGTGATAGATTATTTTCCAATTCATTTTATAAATGTCTCTCACATATTTCTTCTCTCTGGAATAAAGGGCAATAGCAGCTTCTTTAAAGATTTCAGACTTTGAAACGTAGGATGACGGATTCAAAACTCAATTGCTGCACATAATCATCACATGTATAGGTTACCACATATATAGGTTTGATACTTGTTAGATTTTTTATAGATAATGAAATTTTCCACTGGTTGTAAAAATTTCAGTTGTTGGTGTGCATTCATAAGTCGTCCTGTCATCTTGACTAAGCTTTAGAATTATGAGTTTTGTCCCGAATGAACCATAATCCAATTTCAATGCTTAGTTTAACTGAAATAAACTGAACGCTAGTAATGGATTAGTTTAACTATATTAACGTTCCACTGGGAAGCAGCACGAGGCTATTCTGGCGCGTACTTCGAAAATTTGAACACCGGTCAACTGACGAGACAACACCTGAACCGGAACACCTTCTCCGAATTTCTGCACCACATCAACAGGAGGACAATTGTTCCCCAACGTCAGATTTCACTTGCGCCCAGCCTGTAAGCATGATGGATCTTTTGTGGAATCGGGTTCCGAACTTCAAACCATTCTGACCCGAAGTATTCCAAGTGAACACTAGGCTACAACGACTCTGCTCTGGTTATATCCAACTCTGTTTTATGGAATCGAATGCATCTTTACTGCAAATAAAAGCTTCCATTTAGAAACTTTATAAGAGTCCGAGATCTTAACCTTTGGACTTATCCAATTAGACCAAAAATGAAACGTTAGGTAAGTTTTTGTATATTTCCTGTCTCCGGTGTTGATAAGAAACTCTTTTTTTTTTAAATCAGAATATGGGTCACTATGCCTTTTACTATATTCTAATAATGCACAGTATTTCCTCCTACATTTGAAAGAATTGTACGAGAAATAGAAGACGCTATAGCAAAATTCGAATGCAAAGTGGACACATCAATTAAATTTCAAGTAAAACAAGGATGATTAATATGATGTATCTGAAACTTCCCCCCTTTCTTTTTTGACAAAATTACCAGCAGAATCACAAAGAGATGATAGTTGTTTTGATATCTACCATATAAAAGAGAAGTGGTGGAGAAATAGTTTGGTCGGGGATCTCTCTCTCGGTGGTCATATTAACCTGTATGTGTTCCATGAAAGATATTTGAGTGGTGTGAGATATAGAGACGGGATCATTGAACCATATGTCGCTGCTTTGAAATGACTTTCTTCTGATAGACGATAGCGAGTGACCACGCCGACCTAGGCTAACTGGAGGATCATGGTAGGAATGACCAACTCGAACCCCAGACCTGAACTTCAATCCAGAACAGAAATTCCCTTCAGGCATTTTTCGGCAAGCTTCTATCCTTTAAGAAACAGATTCATCGTGAAAATGAGCTTCCTTATATCATTAAGGAATACAGTTCCATAAATATTTTCAATGCCATTGCATTGAAAGAAAAATTAATTCGCATAAGTGACAAATAATTAAAAACCGTTATCAAAAAACACTTTTTTTGTTATTTTACTGAAAAGCATTCTTTTTTTTTATTTCTTTAAATTTCAACATTTTATTCATGAGATCGCTTCAATTACAAATTCATTTTCAGGCAGCAGTACCGGTACACATTCTATAGTTGAATTTTATAATAAAAAGTAGATAATTAATTTCTGAGCAATGAATAGAAGTGAGGTATCAAGGAAGCTACAGTCTACAAATGCCAAACATCGAGTGCATAAGGATATAAGAGAAAATCGAAAAACCAAAAGAAGATTATATCTTTTATCTGATTTATTTAAGCAGTTTTATTCACGGTAAAAAATTCCTAATTCGCAAATCTTTGTGTGGGTGTGTGTGTTTTCATGTAAAAATACTTTTTTTACGTCTGGCCAACTCTTGTAGATAATCTATTTTTATTAAATTATTCCTTCTTATTCGTATTAAATTTTAATGTATAAAAGATAGGCAAAAGATAAAATATCGATTTTAATTAACTAAAAGGGCACAGAATATTTCTTTAATGTCTCTATAACTTACATCAATGTTTATGATAGTGTAGTAAGACTACGAAGATACGTTTTCATTGTATTTTTAGTACTCATTTGTATTTTAGAAAATTAAATCTCGAATTTGGAGAGTAAAAATTTGTTTTCTCACTCTATGGTTTGATGGTCTGCGACGAATAATATTTCTTCAGATCTGAAACGGCATGGAGAAGGCTTTAGAATTGAAAACGTAAAACTATTATTTTTTTAATGCTTCTTGGAAACAATAAATGAAAATCTTCGAATTTGGAAATAGAAGGTTAAAAATTGGCTTTAAAGCAGTATTAATGGAATCTAATTTGTTTTGGAATGAATTTAAGTTTATATTCACTGTCTTTATTAAGAATTGATATAATACAAATGTCTACAGCTATTATCCAAACATAGGCATGAAAAAATCTGAGAAGCAATGCATTAAATCATTCGTCGGATGTATCACAAGAGTCTTGTTTTGCACTGCTTTCATCTCGAAAATAATTATCGGCACTTTTTACATAGTTTATGCATCAGACAGGAGAAAAGAATCCATCAACTTAATGCTGACAGTTTTGAAAGCGATTTTGTATGCATCGGTCTATAAAAAACGAAGGCAGATTTCGAAAGTGGTGTATGATTTCGACAAAGTGTTCAAACTCCTAAAAGCATGCAATTTCAAAAGATTAAATTTTGGATTCATTTTTATTTTTCTTTTATTTCTCGTTTTTGTAATAATTTTACCAGTTACTAGTTTCTGCTTAGGCTACATCAGAAAAAAAAATCCATGCCGTTTTTCATACAAAAAACAAAAATGCTTTCAATTTATACGCTCCCTACATTATTGAAATTTTTGAATTCCCTTCATACGTGATAGAAAGAGGAATTTTTTGTTTGTTTGCCGTTTGCTACTTCTTCATTTGCAAAATAATTAGAATCTCGTGCATGCATTTCCTTGAAAGATTTGAAAATCCTCTTTTGCTTGGAGATTTCAAAGGTATGTCACTGGTTTCGAAGAGGTTTTGAGACTTATAGAACACTTTGACGAGCGTTTTTCTTTTATCACTTTTCTTTCCGTCTCTAAATCTATGGTGTCTTTATTTCGTGCGGATTACAGTTTAGCATTCGAAAACATGTTGTCAATGACTTTCGATCTTTTCTTGTTTATTTCCTTTCTCCTCTATTTATTGTGTTATTTGACAATAATGATATCGGGTTCACTGACCAACGAGGTAGAATTAAATACGCATAAAATGATGCAAAGATCATTTTTGAAGCACTGCAGCTGTAATTTGAGATTCAGATATCTTAAAACTGATTATGTTCGAGGAACCTTGACATTATGGAATATCTATGTGTTTAGCAGATCCCTTGTAATCGCAAACAGGGCTGGAATGGTGACTTATAGTATCTTGCTGGGCACTTTAGGAAAATAAGGTTATAGTTTCTCTTATAAATGCTTCATAAATCAAAGAATATGCTTACTTATTTCCCAAGCATGTCTTAACACATTGGATTATAAAGCTGCATATTGATACTATTTTGCACTTAAAATGAATGAAAATTAGATAAGCGAAAAAAACTGGATTATGTCAATGAGCAAAATTCTTATATTTTCTTGTAAAATTTTGTAACTCTAATATAATGAATTGTTGTATTTAATATTTAGGAATAAATAATTTTTATCGTTAGGAATTCTTCACTGGAAATGGACGATTGAAGTTTCAGATGACTCATCAACTGAGCAATATTCTTTGACCTAAAATATTTCATTTCCTATAAAGAAATAATATTTATTGTTGAATCAGTATTTTAAGGTTCTATTTATTAAAATGTACTGGAATTAATTTGTAATTATCTTGAATTGTTTGCCTTTTTAAATTTTCCATGGAAATACATGCACTTATTACTATAAAGTGCGGACTAATATGGGAAAATCCTTTCCAAATAATTACAGAATAATGGTAATTTTAGAATTGGTTCATCATAAGGGACCATTATTATGATTAATTGGAATCAAGAACATGAAATCATGAATTTTGAAATTTATAAGAAAATACCTTACATAAAAGTACTTAGTACTTATATATATATATATATATTATATTATATTATATATATATGTATGTAGAGACACGTTAACTCTGACTCGAAAAACAGGCCTCTACTAATCGGATTATATATCAAATCAAATATCTCTCTCGGGCCCTAGGGGAAAGCCCGGTTGAGATGAATGCTTCGAGATGGCTCATATTACAAGAATCACACACTAATTTAACGTAAACGAATTGAATGAACCGGACGAAACGGCTGGGCCGCTTTACATCGATGAACGCTAGTACAGTACTGAATACAGTTTTAATGGCGGGAATCAGATAGCTTATTGGCTGTTGAGCGATGACGCGAGCGCCGTCAGGATGACGCTACCTACACCACGATCGGCCGTCCTGATGAACTTGATGTCCTCGTCAATCTGAGAAAGAATCTGAAAAACACAAAAAAGAAAATTTTAGAGTTTTGAAAAACAGGGGAAAAAAGTAGGTGCTTTATGCAGTTGTAGACCTAGGCGTCATACAATCTGCTGCTGTAGAGGTATGGTTGGGGCCTTCTTAGATTCCCACTTTCTCCACTAGGTACCTCTCGTGTGACTTCTTCGCTGTGATGCGATAGGGACCATGGAACTTCGGGCGAAGCTTCCAACCACTGCCGAATTGAGTCCTCTGTATGGCTACTAAGTCATCTGGATTATACAGGGTGTTTATTTAGTCCCGGATCCATTTTGATGTTTAATAACTCATAAAATAATAAAGATAGATTAAAATTAATAACATAAATGGCTAAATAGACTCAAAAAGTTTCAAGACCCTTGTCAATGACCTTCCACGTGTGCCCCCTTAGTCGCACGGAGAATATCAAGTCGATAGTCAATTTCACGCCAGGTAGCGGCAAGCATGTAGGCATCCACAGAGCCTATTGCGGTTGTAATTCTGGCTTCTAGGTCATCAATGTTCGACACTCTCCTCCTGAAAACGTTGACTTTTACAAACCTCCAAAGGAAAAAGTCCAGCGGCGTTATGTCAGGTGATCTGGGTGGCCAAGGAATTGGACCTCCTCGTCCAATCCATCTTCCTGGAAAATGGTCATTCAAAGAAGTACGAACGATGGTACCCCAATTAGGTGGCGCACCACCTTGTTGCAAAAAGACATGTGGCTGAAGCTCTTCTAATTGTGGAAATACGAAGTTTTCCAACATGTCTAAGTATACGGCTGATGAGACCGTCTTTTCTGTAAAAAAGAAAGGCCCAATGACTCGGTCGTGCATTAGTCCGCACCACACATTAACCTTTGGGGAATCTCTTTGTGCCTCACGGTATTCATGGGGGTTTTCAGATCCCCACGTGCGCACATTATGGCGATTAGCAATGCCAGAAACATGAAAGGATGCTGTGCTTTCTCTTGTGGTGTATGCATTCTCCTTAATATCCGCTCGAATAAAACATCACATACAAAAGTAATACATAGAACAAACACATCAAAAGTAAATATAACATTGCAATAGTTGCCAAAAACAAAAGAGAGAAAAATGCAATTAATAAGCAGACGATATTTAGAAAAGTACAGATATTTAGACTGAAAAATGAAATTATCTGAAATTAATCACACGCGCAGACGATATTTACAAAAGTAAAAATATTCAAACCTGAAAAGGAAAATATATGAGTTATTCCATCAATAAATGCCATAAGTTTGTTTATATCTTCATTATTTTATGAGTTATTAAACATCAAAATGGGTTCGGGACTAAATAAACACCCTGTATTGAGTAGCTTTCTTCCTATGCTTGTTGTAAGCTCTTTTATTCTCTTCTTGAAGGCGCAAGATATTCTGTCGCGCTTCTTCACGAATGTCCTCGCGGCTGTCGATGACCAATTGCTCATATTCTTCCTGTAGGATACCGCAAATTTTCTGCTCATTTTTATGCCTCATTTGCACACCGATCATGAGTTCGAAAGGAGTAAATTTTGTACTCCGTGGAGCAGTAGAGGTAAATACACGTTGTGTTGCTTGAACATGAGAGTACCACTTTGTGGAATCATTGATGGAAAGTTTGGAAAGCAGGGGGATAAGAGCTTCATGAACCCTTTTGACCCGTCCATTTCCTCGAGGTATTTCTGTGGTAATTTGAATGTAATTTATACTTTGATTCGCGCAATAGCTTGTGAATTCCTTGGAGGTAAATGCGGAACCTTTATTCGTGATGATACGCATGGGATTTCCAAACACTGCTTCCTGCAATTGCAGTTTCGTAATTACATCATTTGAAGAGACACCTTTAACAGGATATAAACAAACAAACAAACTTTGAGAATGCATCGGTTACGATCAAAATATGATTGTAATTTTTATTGGTTGACACTATAGGTCCAATAAAGTCAACATGGTAAGTACTCAGAGGAAAGTTTTCCTTCAGAATCGGATTTAAGAACCCTTCAGGTTCACCACGCTTTCGGTTGACTAGGATGCATTCGACAGTTCTGTATTACCAATTTCATACTTTTTTGAATATTCGGGAAAAAATAGTTACGTTCGATAATGTTTTTAGTTTTCTCCACGGAGAAGTGCCCTTTTGAATGCGCGTTCTTAATTATTTCGTATTTCATTAGTTCAGGTATTACAAGCAAACGACGATTGTCCTGACATTTATACAAAATGTTATTTTGTACCAAGAAATCAACTTGGTTGTTATCTTTACATAATTCTTTCAACTTTTTTATGTATTCATCTGACATCTGTGCCACTTGCACTCGCGCTGTTAAATCATCACAAAGTGCAGTCATGACTGTTGGGTATCTACTAAGTGAATCAACGCGACTCATTTGACTGCCTGCCTCATTTGTACTATCTTATAATCAAAATCTTCGAGGAATAAAACCCAACGCTCTATTTCAGGAATTAATTCTTTTTTAGTAATAGTCTTTTTGAACGCAGAGCAGTCAGTTACAATTTTAATTTTAGTTCTGAAAATGTAAGTACGGAATTTTGTTAATGCTTTAATAACAGCTAAAACTTCTAGTTCATAGCTCTATAAATTTTCTCCCCGAGGTATTGTTTTTTTACTCATATAAGCTGTGGGATGTAAACAATCATCGTCGTCAGCTTGAAGAAGGATTCCACCGTAGCCTACTTTGGAAGCATCTGTATAGAGTTCTAGTTTGGAACTTGTTTGTACAGATGTAAAACTGGATCTTGTGATAAAGTTCTTTTAAGGGTCTCAAACGCTTTTATTTGAAGGGGGCCGAATTCAAATGTTACATCATTTCTAAGTAAATCGCTTAGAGGTCTAGCTATTAAAGCATAATCTTTAATATACTTCCGAAAATATCCCGTTAAACCCTAGAAACTTTGGATTTGTTTTTCATTACGTGGTTGAGGAAATTTTAGTACTGATGAAGTTTTTTCAGTTGATGACCTAATTTGCCCATTTTCGATGACTTGACCAAGAAAGTTAATTTTTTCTTTCAGAAACTGACATTTTTTTTACATTTAACTGTAGGCCAAACTCAGAGGCTAAGTGTAAGACGCGTTCCAATTTTTGAATACCTTCAGAAATGGTTTGAGAGGGGATGATAATATCATCCAAGTAAAAAATTAAAGTTCCGTCGTGTATTAATTCTTGAAAAATTACTTGAATGTAACGTTGAAACATAGCAGGTGCATTCGTAAGTCCGAAACAACATTTTTTAAACTGAAATAATCCTTTATGGCTAATAAAAGCCTTGTACTTTCTGCTGCCAGGAGTCAAATCAATATGAAAGAAAGTGTTTTTGAGATCTAATGTGGAGAAAATTTTGCCTGAGTGTAACTTATCAAAAATATATTCTATGTTTGGTAGAGGAAATTTATCTTTGATTGTTTTTTTGTTTAGAGAATTGAAATCGATACACAGTCTGGGTTCGCGATTTTTACGTTTCAATAAAACAATTAAAGACGCATAATCAGAATAGTTTTCAATGATACCCTGGGCAAGAAATTCCTCGATTTGTTTTGTAACTTGTTGGTTTTCTATGGGAGCAAGTCTACGAACCGGTGAGGTCACAGGGATGTCATCAGTTAAAATAATAAGACATTTGCAAATCTTTAGTACGGATTTTATTTGGAGAGTAATTTGAAATTAAATTAATTACATGATCTTTCATATTTTTATCAGATAAATACCCTATATCAAAATCATTTTCAGAATAAACATTTAAAACATTTCTACATACTTCATTCACTAACCATTCAGAATTTACATCAGAAAAGCTCTTTTCAAAACAAGTATCAGTTATTAAATTAACATCAACAAATTTATCTTTATTCAAAGATATATCATCACTATATAAATAAAATTCAGAGTCAGCATTTCTTTTCGAACAAGTAGTAATACTTTTATTTTCATTTAGAAGAGAAGTTGAATTATTATCATTTTTTATACAACAAGCAGAATGAGAAGAAATATGTTTTGTTTCTTTTTTATTCTCACGGATAAATTTATTCGATTCCTTTCCGGTATCAACAGAAGGAATTATGCAACGCTAGTATTCTTTTTCACTTGATGACTCACACTCGGATTTATTTTCAGAAACGCATTCAGTTGTAGGATTTTTATTGGAAAAATTATTTTTAAAATCTAAATAGCTATTAGATGGTATAATACATTCAAAAGAAAAATTTGTATCTGCAGCTGCTAAAACTCTTTTCGCTTCTGATTTTTTATCAACATGACTAATATCTATCGCCACTTCTTGCGTATAGCCGATCACCCCGCCACCACTGAACGTAGCAGTATCGACAGGATTTGTTGTGACCGACTGCTATCTTTAGCATTGTCCATCCTTGCATTGACCGATTTGTCAAACTGACATTCTCTTCGAGATAATTGGCCACAAAGTGGTCAATTACTGTCCTTCCTTATCTACAAACTCTCAAATAGTTGGTAAAAAACTGACAATTTTTGACATCATGTCCTTCAGAATTTTAAGATTAGATGGTATCAGTACTGTACTTAAGTCATTATTTATAATTTTCAGATTTTTTCTTAATTCTGAGATTTCAATACATTCCTGTAAATAGTGGTAAACAGTACCGATTCCTCCACAAATGCATTTATTGTCCTGCATTCTTCCAAATCTTTGGAAATATGCAGGAAATCTCCCATGTCCTGATATAATTTGAATTATTAGTGGATGGTATCTTCTTATTTTTATTTCTGGATTAGGAATAAAATCGAAAGTTACTATTATGTTTTTGGACATATACCATCTGCCAAAACATTGCAGCTTTATTTCTTCTCTTAATTCCCATTTTAAGACACCATTTGATTTGGGAACAACCATATCAACACCCTCTTTCTGTGCCGCCAACTTTGCATATTGATCCGCCTTTTCATTACCATATATCCCAATATGGGCCTTAACCCAATTCAACTCTATCCACTTGTTAGTTTTTACACTTTTTATCTATCGCCACTAACGGAAGACTAACATTTGAATTATTCGCTAATTTAATTTTTGTGCTACGGCCTACATAATTTAATTTCTTTACATAATTAGGATTAATAATCATTAATACGCTTCCGCTATCAACCAAAGCTTTAATAGGAACGTCGTTTACAATAATATCTACGTATTCCAACTCAGCGATTATTAACTTGTGGAATTTCATTTGATTTATACATGGAGTTTACAGGATTTCAGTTATGGGATCTTCCCTGATTGTTATGTTGTCTAGCATCAACATTTTGGGGACAGAATTTTATTAAATGCGATGTAGAATTACATTTAAAACAAGTTTTCCTATCAATATTTCCACCGTATACATGGTCGCTATTTTGGCGGGAATTATTGACACACGACCTTGAGCTGTAGTCATGTGTACTTTTACACTCTTCCCAAAACAAACTTTTATTTTTTGCGCGAAAGTAAATGTCTATTTCTTTTGCTAACATCAGTGGTTTTAACCAGTCTGAGACTTTTTTGATAAAAATGTGCTCGGATGTGTCCTTGTCAAGAGTACTGGTTAATTTATCGGTTACAATTAGTTCACAAAGGGTCGCACAATCTTTCACTTTTCTTAGTTCTAAATAATAATCTAAATTCGCTTTTAATTTTGAGACGAATTACACGTGATTTTCTCCTTTAAATCTTTTAACGGCTTGAAAGTTATCCCAACATTCTTTAGCAGATGGTTGGAATTCTCTTAACACTATTCTTTTGAATTCGTCATAATTTTTTTATTTCGCTTTCGTTCGCATATAACAAAACATGTCGGCATTTCTCGCCTAACAAATTTAGAAGGACTTCAGCTTTGTATTCAGTTTTAACCTGTTTTGTTTCGAAAGCACGTTCCAAAATATTGAAAAACAAATTGAGTTTCTGATTTAGTTGGTATTGGCATTGTCAATGTGCGGATGCTTTTAATTATTTGCTCGATGGACTCCGCATGACTTTTTGGAGAAGCTCCATTAGGACTGCTTATTCCGGTCGCTTGAACGTTTCTCATACTTTCTTAATGAGCTAAAGTTAGTTTTAATTTTTCTAATTCAAACTGTCTTTCCTTTTTACGCGCTTGTTCTGCCTTTAATTTTCCGCGTTCCTCTACAGTTGAGATGATAATGTCTTTAACAAATTCCAAATCATCTTTAGCCGCTTGGCTATTTTCTATAATTTGTTTAAGCTGCACAATGTTTTTTTTTTTTTTCAGAACTACCTCACCTATTGCTTCAGCGACAATAAATAAATCTTTTTTGTATTTCTAAACATTTTGAATATGCCTTTATTTTTCCTAATAACATATGCTAATATAATAACGATAATAATACTTCTAATATTTCTTCAAAACGGAAATTTCTAAAATAAACACATTCAAACAGTTTCTTTTTCTTGAATAAGTCATTCTCAAATATACAAATCTTAAAATAAATGCTTACAAGATTCTTTATTCAAAATGATATACAAAATTTTCCTACCTGTTCTTCTTCAATTATATCCGTTGAGATAATATTCTGCATGAACTTCACAATTTGCCGGCCACTGCCGAACCGAAGATTTTCTTGAAAAATTTTTTCGGCCACTGCCCATCCGAAGATAATTTAACGAAAACTAATGGTGAAATTTCCGGATTCTTACCGGATCGAAGATTATTTTTCTATTTCCGAGATCATTGCATCCACTTCCGAGCCCCCATTAGAGACATGTTAACTCTGGCTCGAAAAACAGGCCTCTACTAATCGGATTATATATCAAATCAAATATCTCTCTCGGGCCCTAGGGGAAAGCCCGGTTGAGATGAATGCTTCGAGATGGCTCATATTACAAGAATCACACACTAATTTAACGTAAACGAATTGAATGAACTGGACGAAACGGCTGGGCCGCTTTACATCGATGAACGCTATTACAGTACTGAATACAGTTTTAATGGCGGGAATCAGATAGCTTCTTATTGGCTTTTGAGCGATGACGCGAGCGCATATATATATATATATATATATATATATATATAATATAAGAGAGAGAGAGAGTCCACAGATAATAAATTTAATAACGGTTTCATTGAGATTTTCCCAAATTCCATAGAACAACATCAAAAAATACAATCTTTTGCAACATCTCAGGGCTATGACTATAACATAATAAAACCTAAAAACAAGCGCCCAGTCATGGTAGTGATTAAAGGACTACCTATAGAGCGCCCAGTCAAGGTAGTGATTAAAGGACTACCTATAGAGCGCCCAGTCAAGGTAGTGATTAAAGGACTACCTATATTTTTGAATATATTAAAAATGAACTCGGTTTCCCTGTAATTAAAGTTTTGCAACTCACTCAAACTAGAACAAAGAGGGCGCTGCCGGTCTTTCTAATTGAACTAGAATGAAATGATGAAAACAGTATTTACAACATTAATTGTATCAACTATCTTCCAGTTTCAATTAAGCCATATCGTGCTCGCAACAAGACAAGGCAGTGTTTCAAATGTAACTATTTTTACAGTAGTGCAGATATCTGCAACATCAAACCACGCTGCCTTAAATGCGGTGAATCTCATGAAACCAATGCATGCGAAATTAAAGAAAGGGTTGAGATACCGAAATGTATCAACTGCGGTAAAAATGGGCATGTTGCCTCATACAGAGGATGCGAGGCATTCCCTAAGACGATTTCCCCCCAACAAAATCGCAATAACTTTTCTAATCAACACAAAACTACCCTCAACAATAATCAGGCCAGTGTCCGCGAAAACGCATCTTTCGCTGACCTTTTTAAACCACCTGCTACACGGCAGATGGCGACGAGAAATAACAAAAATTGAAAAGGAGGATTCTTCTACCCTCAATTTCATGAATTCGAATGACTTTAAAGAACTCATTGAGGGCATTAAAGAAATTAAAAAGCTATTAAACGAATTTCCTAACCTTCTTATACAAATTAGGAAACTTAAAAATGCTCAAACATCAGTAGATAAAGTTTTAATTTTGTCAGATATTTTTACTAGTCTTGTCAACCCATATGGAAATTAATCTTCAAGTGTAACAGTTTGCGTATTGTTTTCTGGAATGCAAATGGCATTTCAAATAAAATTAATGATTTTCGGTCATTTGTAAATAAGTATAACCCCGATGTAATTCTTATTCAAGAAACTCACCTTAGACCGCAAAGAAAGATTTTTCTGGTTAATTACCACTCTTATTATAGCTACAAGATTGGCAATACTGATAGTGGTACTGCAATTCTAGTTAAAAACGGCATTCCCCATCATGAAATCACTCCTCCCACGTTATACTATGTTGAGACTACGGTGGTTGCCCTGGACGTTAAAAATGATCCAATTACTCTTACCTCTATTTACATCCCCCCTGGTTCTGATAATTCTCTCTTCACTTTTGACATCGAAAACCTGCTTCAAATCAGTTCGAATCAAATTATTTGTGGCGCTTTTAACGCCCATCATATCAGTTGGGGTAACTCATTATATTCTTTTGCACTCCATGCAGGCTTAGAAATGTTAGCTCCTTGCTCCCCCACTAGATATGGTGTTTATTCTGCCAGCAAAATAGATATTGCAATTGTTAAAGACTTTCTTTTCCCATTCGAAATTACTTCTATCCCTGAACTCAGCTCAGATCATAATCCAGTTCTCCTTAGCTTTTTTCTTAAGTACTCACTCCCTGATAAAAATAGAAAAGTTGCCACTAATTGGATCAATTTTATCCCCAAACCCCTGAGCAACTTGATGAAATGGTTGATTATTTTGGAAAAATTATTATTGATGCCAAAGCTGCTGCGTCGAAACCACTGAAATTTAATCAAAATTATATCGACCCAAAAATTCGGTTTCTTCGCAAAGAAAGAAATTATGCCAGAAAGATCTTTCAAAACACTAGAAATCCAGTCTTCAAGATAATTATGAATAAACTCAATAAAACTATCCAAAATCTAAATGAAGCAGCTGAACAAAATGAATTCATTAATAAACTGGTTAATGCTAACACATATGATGGCACCTTTTGGAATTTTGTCTCATCCTTTAAAAAGAAAACACAAAACATTTCCGCCCTTAAAGGCCCGGCTAGTATTGTTAATTCTGACATTGATAAAGCAGACTGCTTGGCAAATAGCCTTGAGATCCAGTTTCAATTAAATAATCTTAAGCATGATGAAACAGAGCTTCTTGTAAATAACACAATCAAAGACTTTCAGAATTCTCTTCCTAATTATTTTCATGATGTTACTCCACCATCTACCACTGAAATTTCTGAATGCATTAAAAATCTTAAAATCAATAAAGCCCCTGCTTAGATGGTATAAATAACAAAGTTCTTCGCAATCTCCCCCCAAACCTAATTACTATGCTTCAAATTATCATCTTTAAAATTATGGCCATTGGTCACTTTCCTACAAAATGGAAAACAGCTG
>JAPMOR010077555.1:0-19966 GCA_026543865.1 Argiope aurantia
ACTAACACGTGCGATTTTATCAAAAAGCCACTACCGCACCCCAAATCCAGCTCTATTGCCCATTAAGCCTTTGGGATCGGCCCATTTTCTTTCCTGTGAACAGCAAATTGCTTTCTTTGGCGCTCCAATAATGGAAACACGAGAAACTTTATATGGACCAGAAAGATATTCGCACTATGAACATTAAGAAAGAAAGCAGTTCATTGCTTTCTAACCATCAAAATAACATTGATAGCGATTTTTGGAAATTCTAGATTTAACAATTTGCAACATTTTATCAGGTAAGTGAATCTCAGGGATAACCAAAAAATTCTGAAGTTTATGGCAAGATCTCAAATTGTAATTTTGAGTCAGATGAGTAATTATTTCGTGTTTCTGAAAAGACATTCGACAACATAAAAAGAAGTAACATCTGTCAAATCAGCAAATAATTTCTTTGTTTAAATCTCACTGAAAAATTATGGTAAATTATAAAGAATAAAAGATGGCACATTCCCGGATAAGGTAAAAAGCTTCCTGACGAAAGGCAAAGTTCGCAATAAAGTGAAACTAAACAATTTCACAAAATTTTGCCAATTGAGATATAATAAAAATAAAATTTACACAACTATGTATTTTTAAAAAAAATTACAAATCGATTGTTAATCATAGATTACAGGAAGAAAGCCAATTTTTAGACACAAAATACGAGATTATGTCGTATTATACGCATATTCGTAATATGTATACTCGTATTATTATATTATACTCGTATTGATAATTTTTATAAATTTAAATAGATAATTAAATACAAAATATTACTAAATTACTTCTGATAATTCAATGAGTTTTTTTATGAGTTTAATTAATGCATTAGATCGTGACTCTTCTCTTTTTTCATTAACTTAAAATGTTAAGTGTCATTTAAAAAAAATAAAGACTGCAAAATGCCTTTCAGAAATTTGGTGACAGTCAGACTAAATAAATACAAATATATCTATCGAAAAGGCCAAAGCAATTTCAGAATTACATATAAACTAAAATTAGAATAACCTTATGAATCCCATTATTGATTGAAAGATATACAAGATAATCACTGAAACGTTTCGGCAACTATATGACCAGCGAACACAAGCGGTAGCATATTTGTCATACAAATGGCCACCAAGATCGTCTAAATTCTGCAACTGCCAGATTCTTCGCTTGGAATGCTTAAAATTTATCCAAAGAACTATACTTCTGCGACCCACCATTTTTGAGAAAAATATGGATCATATCTGGTATACGAAAAATCTTCATTGAAAACATGAAATATAGTATTATTGAAGACGAAAAGGTTCAAAATATCCGAAGCACATATCGGGGAATGCGCAAGCCATTAAATGATGACAAGAGGTTGTTTGAAACCTATTTTAAAAGGTTGCATTTTACATCTACAGGTAATTTTCAAGTGGTGTTAATGTATTCTGTTCGTGAATATAGTGACATGTATTTTATCTTCGATAATACAATAGTAATGCATTACGAATTGCTAGGGAGTATGTTTGTTGTTATACATAACTTTAGTAGAATCATACTCCCGGCGTCTGGCGCGGAACTGTCCTTGAAGTTGTGTATCTAGGCCTCAGAGAGTTTGGATAAAGACGTTCCCCTGACCTCCTTTTGAACCAACACACTTTTGACCAATCACTGGCACCAAGGCGGATTCCGCTTTCACCAGAAAACACAACAGATCTCCACTCCGTCCTCCAATGAGTAATGGCTTGGAGTCAGTGGAATGCAAGCTACAGGGTACCTGGCTCGGAGCTGTCCTTGAAGTAATCGATTTTTAACAGTTCGTTGTGACACTGTGGTACCAACTGCAGCTTGAATTTCTTCAGCAGGCGTAATACTATGCCCCACAGCCGCACGCCGAATACAGCGGTCTTCCCTCTCATTAGTGTCAAGTAAACGCCCGGAACCCGGTCTTCTTGAGGACCCCTTGACCATTGCTGCCAACAATCATGCATAGTGAATACATTCCAGCAAAATCTTTCTACAATACAGCGGAAAGAAAATCCACCTTCTCGTAGTCGTATTACACAGCCTCATTCAAACTCGGTGAGCTGTTGATAATGGCTTCTTCGTCTTCTTAAAGGCATTCTTGGCTAACATCGATTTTCAACGATAAATAAAGCTCGCGAACTTTACAGCACGCATTTAAAGCAAACCTGATTTGTAATTTCTGAGTGGCGCTACTAGCGCTACACTTAAGGGCCAAGCCTGAAATTTAAATGGATGTCATCTTTCAGATGTATAAACATGCCTACCAAATTTTGTTTATCTAACACGTCTTTCTTGGTTTGGGGATTTTTTAATGTAATGTAAAGCTCTGGGCAACCTAATTTTGATAATTGAGTCCGAGTTCTAAAAAATATTATATAAAATTTAATGAAATGTTGATAACCAGACTTAAATTTTTTGCAGTATATTAAAGAGATAATTCACATTACTCAGTATTTCTCTCTAATTGTATATTTTGTTCAAGTATATATACCCATCTACATACATCTTTTCCCAAATTATACAATTTTCCTCTCTTTTTAAAAATTAATTATAACTTATATCCATTTGAGGCAATTCAGGTTTGAAAAGAACTAATTTGTTTTATAACACTAATTCGTGTATGGAATGCTGATATAGAAAGTCTCATATATCAATCTACATACTATTTTAGAAATGTAATTGTATTGTTAATACAGCCAGTGTCGGAACTGATTACACCAGAACGGTGAATGTATGTCTTATCCTCTATTTGTAATTTTTCAGAACATTACAAATAGTCATGTATTGCTTCTTACCTGTAGGGCTTTCTAATTCTGGTACCTTTGAGTAATTTTTTTATATGTAACAATGCAAGGAAGATTTTGACTTTTTAAAGATAATGACAGTTTATTATTCTGATAAATGGATAAAAACTAGGATCCATTTAAAGGAAATGCTTCTTCATTCTTCGAAAATCTTAAAAATATGTTTCAACTAGTAGCTTTGTTGTCAAATAAAGAAATTTGTAAAGATTACAAATTCTAAGGATACAATTTTTAGAAATTATTGATCCTAAAAAACCTGTTGGTTGCCAAAGGTGGCTAGATTGTAATATATTGAAATGCTAGTTAATTATTTAACTGGCTGTGTTACATTGCTCTTAACAGAATTATACAAAATAATAATTCATAATCTTATATCTTTATGTTTAATATTTTCTTAGAATTAGCATAAAATGTCAGTTTTTAATAATTATAGACAATTTTCAGAAAATTTATTTCGTTATTTTTTTAATAAAAAGATATATATCTATGAAGTTATTAAAATATAAATTTAAAATATTTGTTTAACATATGCTGAAATGTGAAACTATAATAGCTGCTATTATAAGTGCTCTTATACAGTGGACTATCTGAAGCTGTAAAATGATCAAATCCCCTTCTGTTACTAGCAACTTAGCACTCAAATCAGATAATTCACATTTAAAATATTATCACTCTATGATGTTTCAGTCTAAAGGTTTAAATCACTTATTTTGTTATGACTGAAGACTTTCTGACTTATAAAAAAACACTTTTTATTTAACATCAGGAAAACGGAACTATCAGCTACATAAATATGGATGGAAAAATTCTTAATTTTTCTTCGTTGCCAGTTCCTTTAACTCAATAACAATTTAATTAATTAGAAAGGGCAACAGGAAGTGGGAAATACAAGATGAGTGGCAACATTCTCCCATCTTTTGTATTGCATGCAAACACTTTAAAGCAATACAAAACACAAGCAAAATTATAACACATTTAGATAAAAAAAAAATAAACAATCGCATACATGAGATTATAAAAGTAAAGATTAGACCAGTTCACAAATTCAGTCTTTTTACAGGAATTAATGGACGGCCATATCGAGATTTCTTTCCTTCTTCGAGAACATCAACTGCAGTAGGGCCCGGGTTTTGTGCAGAAAATTCAGTTCCTTGGTGGTCCTTGCTGATATGATCACTAGCACTAAGCTCCAGAGGATAAATTCGTTGAAGCGGTCGTATGATTTCACCACTGGCTAGGCGCAACTTGGCCACACGTTCCACACCGTCCTTCCCAGGAAACAATTCGATCACTTGAGCCAAAGGCCAATTCATTCGGTTTGGGTTCTTTGATTCAACTATGACAATTTCTCCCGGAGAAATCATCTTTCTTCTTGAAGCTACTTTAGGACTTCTTACTAACTCTCCTAGGTATTCTTTGTAGAAACGTTTGCGTAAATTTGATCGTAGGGTATGAAGGTAACGCACCCTTTTCAATATATGCTGAGAATCAATCAGATCCAAATCAAATGTTTCTCTTTCTTTTATATCTTGGATGAAATGAGCTGGTGTAAGTGGTTTAAGCTCTTTGGGATCGTCTGACATATAGGTTAGTGGTCGCCCATTTATTGTAGCCTCACAATCGTAGAGTAAAGTCAACATTTCTTCATATGTTACGCAAGCTTTGCCCAAACATTTTCGGAGAAGTTCTTTAATACTGCGGACCATCCTTTCCCGAAATCCACCATACCATGGGTCAGAAGGGGGGCTAAACATCCATTTTATTTTCATTAAAGAACACTCAGTTTGAATGAAGTCCCAATCCAAAGATTTCAAGGCATTTCCTGCTCCCACAAAGTTCGTACCATTATCTGTGTATAACGTTGAACCTCTTCCTCTTCTAGCCCAGAATCTTCTCAAAGCTTGCATAAACGATTCGGTAGAGAGTGATGAAACTAGTTCCAGATGGACTGCTCGATATACCGCACACGTGAATAGAACTATCCACGCTTTGCTTCCACCACGTAAGGAAAGCGGACCGGCCAGATCCGCGCCAGTTATTTGAAAGGCTGCAACTCTGTGTATTCTGTCCGGAGGTAAAGGAGCTGGATCTGGATTAACTTTCCCAGCTGTTAGCCTTTTGCATTTTATGCACTGTCGTAAAATTGCTCTTATAACTCTCCGACCCTTGGGAATCCAGAATATATCTCTTAAATGAGCTAAGGTCGTTAATACCCCAGCATGCATTAAGGATCTATGAATATGCAAAACCAGTCTTTCCAGAAGAGGGTGGTCTGGTAGAACTGTTGGATGCGTAAAGTCCTCTGGATCTTGACTGAGAATTAGTCTTGTTTGAACTTTCAGTATGCCATTTTCTTCGAAAAACTGTATAGTATCCCTATACTTTTCACGTATTTCAGAGGGCCATTCTGACTGCATGATTTTTATCAGAGTCTCTTCTGCCTTTTCAATCTCTTCACATGAAAGGGAATTGACTAACTTAGGGGAGTTTTTCTTAATATTGTTGCAGAATCTGAGAACATAAGCTGTCATTCTTAGAACCTTTGTATAGCTTGAAAAGTACAGGAATCTATCTCCAAATCTCTCTTCGTTTCCTGTGATTAAATTTGTCACAACTGTCTTACGCCGCTCTAGAAAGGCTTCGTCCGGAATCTCTGGTACCTCAGAACATGGCCAAGATTCTTCGACTTTATACAGCCAACTTGGACCCTCCCACCATTGGCTTTGCAGGAGGTCCGACCAATCGCAGCATCGTGTAGCCAGATCAGCAGGGTTCACCTCTCCAGGTACATGTCTCCAGTCATCTAAATTGGTTAAATCCCTGATCTCCTTTACTCTATTTCCCACGAATGTGTTCCACGGCTCTTTTTTCTTAATCCAACTTAAAACTACCATTGAATCGGTCCAAAAGTAGGTTTTAGAAACTGTTGGCAGGATAGAATGTACAGTTTCTGCTAATCGAGCACCTAACGCTGCTCCCAACAATTCAAGTCGTGGGATTGTGGATTTTTTCATTGGAGCAAGTCGAGCTTTAGCTGCTATGAGCTTGACTGTAACTTGACCTTGTAATTCACTTCGTACAAAAGCGCATGTGGTGTAAGTGTAGGCAGAAGCATCTGTGAAGATGTGCAGTGAGAAATCATCATATTTTTCAGGAAACAATCTTCGAGGTATTGTACATTTAGGTATCAGATGCATGGTTTTCTCCCATTGTCTGTATTTATGCTCAAGTTCTGAGGTTAACACTTCGTCCCAGCCTACTTTTCCTCTCCAAGCTTCTTGCATAAGCAACTTTGGTAACAATAAAGCCGGGGTAGTAAAGCCAATCGGGTCGTAAATGCTGTTGATTACAGACAGAAGTACCCTTTTTGTAACTGGTTTATCTTGGGTACAATCTAAATTTGATGGTAACTTGCAAGAAAGTTCGTCTCTGATCACATCCCAAATCAGACCAAGTACCATTTGTGCATTTTGATCTTCCTTAGAGTCATTAGAAGCCCAACAGCGCAATTCAAAAGCACATTCTTTCATTATTTCTATGGATTGAGATTTCAGTTGTTCCAATTCTTTAGCGTCGTTAACACTCGTCACCAAATTGTCCACGTAGAATCCTTCCCGTAAATGACCAATTGTCTTCCTGAGGCTCTCTGTCTGGAATTTTTCTCGTTCTAGGTGGTAACTTATAGTGGCATTTAGCAGAAACGGGCTAGAGGAAACACCGAAGACTACTCGACAATGACGATAAATTCTTATTTTTGAGCATTCAGCGTTCTCCCACCATAAAAATCTTAGGGCATCTCTGTCTACAGGTCTCAAACGTATTTGTAGAAATGCTTGTTTTATATCTGCAATTACACCTATGGCACCAGAACGAAATCTCAACAGTAGAGGCGGTATTTTTTGTATAAGACTTGGTCCCACACTTAAACATTCATTCAAGGAGGCAAATCCCGGTTTCTTGAACGAAGCGTCGAATACTGGGCGAACCTTTGTGGTATTGCTTGAGGGCTTAATGACGGGTCTATGAGGAAGGTAATGGGCTTCCTTGGCTATTTCATCCATTTGAACAGCTTCTATAATGCCTTCTGATTCCCACTGTTTGAATACGTTATCGTAGGCTTCAAAGTAATTTTCGTTTATCAAACGCTTAGTTGCTGTACGAAGTCTGGATTCTGCTGCATCGCATTTATTATATAGAGCAGGATGTCCGGCTAACCATGGTAAAGCTACTTCATATCTTTGATCTTCACAGATCCTAATTGTTTCCTTAAAATGAGTCAATGTTTCTTCTTCAAGGAGGCTTTCATTTTTCTTCTCTATTGGATCTGTGATACCCAAAACTTCTAAGTCCCACATTTTAGGCATCTCCATATTTTGAAAGCTTAATGTGACTAGGTTAACAATTTGCTTTTTCTTTCCCAGTCCTAGAATTGTCCAACCCAACAAGGTCTCAACTGCAGATACACCTGAAGATAATACCTCTATTCTCCCAGTCAAAATGCTTCCGAGTATATCAGCTCCCAGCAGAACTCGTATGGGTGGTGAATCTCTTCCGACATCTGTTAGTTTTATTCCTCGGGAAGCAAGCTCAGAAAGCAATTTACTATCATGGATTCTTGGCAAGGCTGAGCATATCCTTGGTTGCTCGAGAAGAGACAATGGAGTTGAATATTTACGATTTAAGCTTTCTACGTTTACGATGTATCTTTTATGCTCAGAAGCAGGAGAAATTACTCCTCCAAACAATCCTTGAGAAAATATTTCTCTTCCAGAGGGAGAAAGGTTTAGTTCTGCAGCTAAATTCTTTTCGATATAAGATCGTTGTGATCCATCGTCCAACAATGCTGGAACACAGAATTCCTTATCTTTATTTCGTAGTTTGATCATGATGGTTTTAAGATATATTTCGTGTTCAGAGGGAAGATTTGTTAGCAATGTTTCTGTAGATTTCTTCTCATCATCGGTCGTACTGTTCTTAGACGAAACATTTTCTTTTCCCTTGTGTAGTTCTGGACATAGTAATACATAATGTCTCCGTTGTCAAATTAAACATCTCACATTACTGTGACACTTTCTTGCAATGTGTCCAGGCTTGAGGCAAACGATACAGCATCTTTTCCTTATAACGTGTGATTTTCTGTCTTCGTAACTCATCTCTGATAAGTTTTGACAGTCTTTACTGAGATGAGGGCGGTTGCAGAAAATACAACTAAGTTTTGCTTCAGATGTGCTTGAAATTAACGAAGCCGCGGTGGGTTCATCTTTGTGTACCGATTTCTGACAATCTTTTCGTATACCACCATTTCCCTTATCTTTGCTGAATCCATCACGAGCTAAGCGGATCATTTCTTCTGATTCGACTTCATGGCGTAAAAAGCACATAAGTTTTTCCAGGGATCTCTGACTAGTAGCGTCATCTGTATTTTCTGAAATTCTACTCCTTTCCCATGCTCGCAAAACATTTTCTGGCAAACATGACTCAACCAATGGCTCTAGAAAGTCAGCAAATTTTTCTTTTGTGCGCCCTAAGCTTTCCAATGCTCTTAATTTTGTCTCTAGTAAATCGTAGAGGGTGGCTAAATCAGGGACATTCTTACCGGCCGTGGCATTTTTCAGAACCAGTGAAAGGAGATCGCGAACATATATTTGCACTAGGAGATCGTCCCGGCCAAATCTTAATTTTAGCTGTTGGACGGCTTTCGGATAATTTTCAGCGGTTATTGGGAAACTGGATATTAATCTAGCAGCTCTTGAATCAGGCACCATAGACTGGTATAAATACTGGAATTTGTCTATGGCAGTCAGTTCTTCTGAGTCATGTATTTTTGAAAAAATGCTCCAAAATGTTAAATATTCCTTAGGATCACCCGAAAACATTTTTAATTCAAATTTAGGTAAATTTAATTTTACTGAATCACGCTCGACAGAACTTGACAAAGATCCAGAATCTTTATTTAATAGCGTTTCTATCTTTGATTTAATCTCAAGAAAAGTATCTCTATATTCCTCTGCCGCCTCAAAATCGGCTTCGTATTCATTAACAGTCTCAGTATTTTCTAAAAGTAATGACGAAATATTATTTTGAATCTCATCTAAACGTAAAAATTTATCTTGTAATTGAGCATTCAACACGTACAGCTTATCGCCATCCTTGGCGTCTACTTTCGTCGCCAAACATTGCTTCAACTTATTCACGGTAGCCGTAAACGAAGCTCTTAACGATTTTCGTTTTGTTTTCAAAGCATCCATATTTATAAATGCACTAAAATAGTAACTTAAAATGATTCGTAATAGATTCTTAATTTCTGTTTATACTGAAGCAATGAAAGTGATTATATTTTCTTAAACTTAAATCACTTTGATCATCATAAACAGCATATCGTATACTTAAGCAGAAATTTAAATCATTCGTACCTGTACATCTTTTTAATTTCAAGTTCTTCAAATGCAGAGTACAAACTCTATCCTGTCGCGGACGCCAATTTGTTATGACTGATGACTTTCTGACTTATAAAAAAACACTTTTTATTTAACATCAGGAAAACGGAACTATCAGCTACATAAATATGGATGGAAAAATTCTTAATTTTTCTTCGTTGCCAGTTCCTTTAACTCAATAACAATTTAATTAATTAGAAAGGGCAACAGGAAGTGGGAAATACAAGATGAGTGGCAACATATTTATTTAATAAGCAATATTCACTGCCTCAGATTGTTAAGAAAATGTTCAAGTAAATTTGAATTAATTGCTTTGAAACTGATTGTAAAAAGTATAAAAACATGATTTGGCCACACAAAGGCTAAAATCTTCTTCCGGAATTCTGGTTAGTTAGATGACATTTCTGATTCAACATACAAATGTTTTAAGCTTTTAAAAAATTGCATTACAATTAAAATATTCGCTAAACCATGGCATATGTTTTCTATCAGTAGAAATCTTCTGTTTCTATTGAGTAATGTCTTTAATAATATGTTAACATATAGTCTCACGGAGAAAAAAAAATGCAATTGAAAATTTAATTGCATATGTATGATGAATCAGAAAGCAGATTTGCAATTTCAGTTTTTATTCGTTTTGAAAGACATTAACTCTCCAAAATTTGGAAACTTATATACGATGCTTATGAATTACTTCAATAGAAAAACATTATTGCAGTAACATTTGTGGTGAATAGCATATAAGCCAGTTAACAACTCTTCTACCCGAACGATCGTTTTGGTAAAATTGTTAAGTTACTGGACTGCTAACCAAAAGGTCTCAGGTTCTATCCTAACGCATTCCCATATCGCCTCATTGGTGACCTCGGACAATGAACCTTCAACCTTCGTACAGCTGTTGTGGCGCCATCTACCCGCACCTAAAGTCGTCAGACTCACTTGACACAGCAACCCAAAGTCGCCAGACACACTTGGCGCATTAGCACCCACACACGCTTAGCGCTATTCAACTGAGTACCGGCCCATTAAGACAACGGCTAATATTACATCACCACTCAACATCCATATCGTTCGTCTCACGTCCGACTCACTGGAGGGAGAGTACTGTGGTGAATAGCATATAAGCCAGTTAACAACTCTTCTACCCGAACAATCGTTTTGGTAAAATTGTTAAGTTACTGGACTGCTAACCAAAAGGTCCCAGGTTCTATCCTCACGCATCGCTTACCGCCTGACATTCATCATTTGAATTCTAACTCCAAATTAAATGCAAAATTTTATTAAAATAAAAATATTTTGTATTAAACAAAAAATTTACAAATAAGATTTAAAATTTTTAATAATAACAACAACAAATTCATCTTTGGAAGACTGATATTTCCATTGGCAATCCATATCATTTACTTCATGACTGGCATGCTCGTTGCTGCTTTAGAATTGGTAGCATCTCGTTCTCTCCATAACTGGGTTATCGTTTTCAGCTGCGTGTAGAAATTGACACCCTGATAATGAAAGAGCATTTGCATTATTTAATTTCTGATTATCTGATTTTCAAAATAATCAAAGAATCAGCTATTTGCTTATTTGGAAGTATTCAAAGATGGAAAAAAGAAGTGTTCATTATTTATGCATTCAACTAAGCATAATTGTGTCTTTGACTCTGCCCAGATCCCAAATATTGCTGAAAGGAGTTGATAGCTTCTTCAGCCGAATCTACATTATTTCAAATATTTCAACAATCATTTTTAGGAGTCGCAGCACCATTTTACTGCTATATATGCATAATTATGTAATACATTTTAAACATTTCAAATTGAAATTTTTGGAATTTTTTTTTCTTGGCTTCTAGTGTTCAAAGAAAATGAGGATTGAAAATCATCTTATCTCTAAGCCTCCAACAATTCAGATTCTAATTTTCATAGAACTAGTTTCTATATCGGCTTATCCGTGACTCAAAAGGATTTAACTGTTAGTTTAAACCATTAGAAGAAGTTTAAACTCAAATGCTCGTTTTGATTTTTTTTTTAATCTTGCATAAGATTTCATTCAATATTCTTTTTATTTATATAAGTTATTTATAAATATAAACACAGAATGAGCAGTTTCAATTTCTCTGAGCTAATTCGTTTCTCTTATGTTCCTCTTTTCATTCAGTTATTTAACTAAAGCATTAGCGGCGTTCGAAGGACCTGCATTTATGAATGGGTTCTCGAACCCATGAACTTATGATCGGTCTCATGCCTTATGATCTCCGAAGTTTATCAAACATGATGTATCTGACTGAAACAGACATTCTTCCGCCAACAAAACTGGCATTCGTCTGTAAACAATGTTCAGAACTATTCGTTATTTCGTTAGCGTTAATAACAATGTATCGCAAGGTATGTGATGAGCTATAATGGATGAAGCACCTTAATTTATTCCCTTTCAACATTCCTACCATGCACCAAAAGACATAAAATAAATCATATATTCGTTGGGCACGATAATTGTGTCAAAAGTCTTCGAAATTTGAAATGCACTTTCTTCTTAAACTATAACATGCTATTATTTAAGGCAAATTTACTTTAAAGAAATTTTTTAATTAAAATTTATTTTTGCTTCCAATTTGACACTTTTATGCAAATTTTTTAAAAAGAGAACTGTTTGTTTATTGCCTTTTACATTTTGGCATGATATAAATTTTGAATGCTAACCAAAAATGACCGCTTTGATGAATGATTTGGAAATATCGTGCGATTTGTAAACTTATTTAGACTTAATACATAGTATAAAATCATTTTATTTGCATAAATTGGTATTACAGTTACATGAACAAATAAACAAGAAAAGATAATCTAACATATCTGTAGCAAAATTCCTTAAAATTTATCAATGAGTTAAATTGTTAGCTTGGAATAAAAGGTTCAATTTTTAAGAAGTTTCCATGTTCGATATTTTTATGGACAGTTTCAGGAATGTCGTAAATAAATTGAAAGGAAATATTTGAGGAGTAATTGAAAAGGAGGAGAATGTAAGAAAGTTGCAAAAAATTTATCAAAAGCACAAAAAAGGAACGTGAGAAATCAATATTCCTGGAGGTCTCCATTTATGCAAATGACAACCTCGAAAATTAGAGGGTTAGAGAGGTATTTTAGTTCGGATGATTGCCAATCATATTAATTGATGATTTCAAACAATATTAGCATATAAGGCTTCAACTGCATCCTCAAAAGTGGTCGGCGGTTGACTTAGAGTTCAACTGGCGTTTTATTTCCCTTCGAATGATTTATGTAAAAAGAAAGCTTGAGAATTCTGCAAATTGTAATATTGTGGTGAAATTAAATTAATTACTTTCTAATGTAAAATAAATACTTCAAATATGTTGTTCTAAATTGCGCTTGACTTGCAATAACTAAATACAAGTTATTGAAAAATAAAATTAATGTTCCAAATGGATTATTCTTTCAACTCCCTCACCCCCTAATTTGGAGTCTAAACAAATAAAGTTCTGACCTCTTCAACAAACTCATCTGATTCTGATTTCTTATCGAGCCCAAAATATAGAAAAACGGATTTGGTGAAACTTCTTACTTGATCCAGCCAAGAAGTTTTTTTGTAGTCAGTCATTCGGGATAAACTGTGCAAATGGTATCTGATGTCATCTTCATCTCGTATAGCACAATTATCAAGTTTTATTCCCAATTTTTGTTTAGAAGGCAGCAAGCATTCGTCAATTGGCTGTTTGTATTTGTTTCCTGTAAATGTTCTGGTTACCATATCAGCAAGGAGAAGTGCGCAATTTATCTCGAAACACTGGCTGAAACCTCTGCTTTCTCCTGCTTCTCTCGGTAAAAATACCATTCTCAAATTACTGCGGTCACTGAAACTACAACTTCCACTTTGAGAAACGATTAAGTTTCGTTTACAGCTATCATGGTCTCTAATCATTAATTTTCTTTCTATCTCAACTTCACGTGCATTGCTCTCAAATGTTTTAATTTGTCTTGAAACGTCACTAGATCGTTTCATTGTTATATCTTCATTGATATCAACATTTATGATTCTCACTTCATCAATAAAAAACTGAACAAAATTTGATATAATGTGCATTTTAAGAAAGCTGCATACATAATTTATGGGTGACCATAAGTTAGGAGCAGCACCATTAGTCACGTAACCATCATGCTGTACTACACGATGAGTAGACTGAATAATGCGTCCAATCAAATCAGTGCATTTGCTAGAATTTCTCGCTTCAGAATCTATGCATATGTCCACTTCTTCAAATTCTTTCATAGACCTGTATTCTTTATCAGTAAATTTAAACCCATTTACGTTTCTCGGTACATAGCTACCGTATCCTGACAATTCTATGTCAACATAGTCTTTGTAGATTTCTATATCATGGAAAGTGAATTTTCTTGTGGAATTTATCATTTTCAATTCCCACAGAGTGTAGGGGCTCAGCATCAAATCGCCTTTCTTGATCTTGTCGAAGACGTTATTTTTTCGGACGGGTTCTCCGTCCGTGTTCTTTTCGCAAGAGTACGAGATGGTTTGGCTTTCGCTTGTTATAACGTAAATCTTGTCAGCGTATCTGTAGTGGGAATTGCCAAGATGAGTCGCCATTATGTCGAAGCCTTTAATCACATTGCTTATTTCAGACTGCAGAGTTTCGTTGTGAGTTTTGAAATAGAGTTCTACAACACTGAACTTAATAGCATCTTTATCGAAAGCAGATCCTTTCACATCTGCTCTAAGCAATACTTCTTGCCCCGAGAGCAATTTCGAAATAACGTCTTTGTATTCGTCGTTCTTCCATGCATAAAACGGCTCGGTAGAAACATAACGACTATTGAACTCTCCTGTATGTATGTATTTGTTTCACGGATGTCTTATACAAATCCAGCTTTGACTTTATAATTTCGATTTGTTTTACGGCGCTGTCAACTAAATTTTCAATATTTTTCTCTAATTCCAGATGAGAGGGTAGCATCGATTCCTCTAAATAATCATTGGCAAATGGAAAAATCCACTGCCTGAAGGCCCCCACTGCTACTTTGTACTGAGTCAAAACAACATTTGACCTGATTAACATTTCTAAATGATTCACAGCTTTGACAAGATTTGGATTGCTAATGTTGATACTACTTGCAGAAGCGGAGCTAATGTCTGCGATATAATTGGCCAAATTTTGTTGTTCTTGATACTCCTGTATGCTGTCATATACATTGATAAGAGTGGTTATAACCTCTTCTAATTGTTCGATACAACGTGCCAAATTATCTTTGATTTGAAACCCTTCTGTAAATTGCTGCATTTGCAACTTCATGTCTCGTAAAGCACTTTGTACTTTCCACTTAGTTACTTCGAGATATACCTGTGATTTTTTTTCCATTTTACTGACTACTTCTTGAAGATTTTTTTCCATATTCTGCAGCGTTGGAATTATCGTCTCATAAATTTGTTCTTCATATGCCTTTAATTTTTGAATTTTGTCTTCGGTTTCTTCAATAGCATCAGTGATTGCGTCAACTTCTTCTTGGTCGCTTTTGTGTTTGTTGCAAATATCTACCAACAAAGAACCGAACTTAATGGCCTGAGAGACTTTTTCTACTACCTTTAATGCGCCTTTCGTTTCAATATCGGGTTCGATTCCTTTTATTTTTAACTGCCCTTCCTTATTTTTGATTTCTTTCCCCAATTCTCTCTCTAATTTTTTTATTTCTTTAAAATCATACGTTTTTTCGTTTATATCATGCAATCTGTTTTTTTTAAATTAATTATTTTTTCTGACATATCACCTAATATTTTAGGATTATTAACTACTTCTTGAGATATTTCTTCAAGTAATTTGTCGAGATAGGCAATTTTTTTTCTCTCTGAGGCTCTTAATCGTCTCTCCTATTGTTTTGAGGTTGGACAATACACTAGGAGGTATTTGCAAAGTTTGCTTTTGCTTTTCCAAAACTAAAGATTCAGTGACATAAGACGTTGCTCCTATCACTGATCCTGCAATAGCTCCTACCGGACCGAAGAAACTCAGGACTTAACCATGCAAGAAATGCTAATGCAAGAAAACAATCCTCTCAATGCCATCGCTTTTTCTAACTCTAGTTTCTTCTTAATCAATGCGTCTTTGTCTTTTTCAGCTTTTCTTTGCAATTCTATCGTTTCTTCAATCAACAAATCTATTTTTTTGTCGATGGCTTTGCTTATGTTTCCCATTTCTGATGTTATTTGCTTCTCTATGATAGGCTTAGCATCTTCTATCCTCCTGTCGAGGTTGACTTTGTATCTTTCTTGGTATTTACTTATTATTTCTGCCCTGTTATTTACTTTCTGTAAATCTTTCAAATTTCCGATCTCTCTTTTTACAATATCCAGGTAACCACCGATGCTAACGATTAGGTTAGATCCAGAATCGTCTTTCAGATTGTAAATTCTTGCTAAAATGGCAGTATACAAAAAATTAAGAACTTTTTTGTGCTGATCAGATTTTTCATCGTTCTTGGGACTCTTGGCATATTCACTTATCCGTGGTAATAGTGACTGATAGAAAGGAATGAAGTCGATATCTTTATTCAAATTAAGAAATTGTTTCTCTAATCCTTCAAACTCATCTATAAATCCTGTTGTGTCATAAAGACGGTTAATTTTATCGTTACTGTTCATTTTGTCCAGAAACTCAATATGACGAGTTCTTGTACAACGATCCACCATATTTTTTCTTAAATAAATTTATATTTATTCACGACTTTAGATGGGTCTTTCAAGACATTGGATGGCTTAGGATCCAACAAACCTACAGTATTACTACCGTCAATGCCATTCTTTCCAGATGGGCGCTTAATTCTCTGCTCCAGTTTCCAATGCCAGGCTACTTTTGAATCAAAAGACACAATTATATCATCCCCGTGGCTTCCATTCGATCCTCCTTTTCCACCATCGCCGTTCTCTCTGTCCTTTCCTCGGTTAGCCTCCTTCACAATTCCTGACTCTCCGCCCAGCTCGAATAACGCAATTTTTCCAGGTACGCCTCCTTTACCTCCCCTTCCTCCATTTCCACCGTCACCTTTTTTTACAGGTTTCCCAAAAATTTTGTATTTACAATAATATTCATTTGATGTGCATTTTCTGAGCATTCCAAATCCAGAACACCGACCTGGCTTGAAATCGTAAGAAATTGTTTGGCATTTGAAGCCATCTATTTCACCACAACTCTCCTGACAACGGGTTCTTTCGGAAGGTACTTCGGGACTTCCGCCATTGCTTCCGCTGTAACCGTCTCCTCCATGCTCAGCTGCGCCACCCTTACCACCATTCACTGCTATGGTTAAATCTTCACCATTCACGAATGTATCGCCAATTCCAAAAAAGATTTCGCCAGGTCCACCCGGCCCTCCTGGTCTGCCATCAGCTTCTTTGGCTCCAGGATGAGATCCATTTGCGACTTTAAACCATTTTCCACCCCAGAAGAGAAAGGAAGGTTCCCTATGCGATAATCCTTCTGATTCGCTTATATCAAATCCTCTTCGATCCAAAATTTCCCACTTTGGAGCAATGATAGAAAGAAATTGTACGCCGAAAAGGCTTAATGACAGATGAAAATCAACAAAAATTGTATTCAAAGCAAGCAATCTAAAATTTTGGGAAATTTTTTAAATAAAAATTATTACAACCCTCATTCAGCTCCACATTTTCGACTACATTTGCTATTACTTCAGTTAGACAAACGTAACTTCCTGTTACGATCAAAGATGGATTTTCACATTTTATATTAATTCTGTGTTTTAACGTTAGTTTCAAAATGTAGTTGAGCTCATCCAATTGTAAATATGTAAGTGTGATATTTCTGACGCTTTCTTGTTCAGTTATATTATACTTGGTTATTCTGTTAAGAAACTCGTTGTAAGATGTTGCCGTTATCGTTATTCCTTGTGGCTTTTCGGCTTTTCCCCAGTCATCTAGATTAGCGACATTGTACATCTGTCTGTTCTTCTGTATTTCGTATTCTGAGAATTTATCTTTCAATGCATTTAAAAAGGTGTACCATTTCTGACTCTGTTGAAGGTGTTTGGCAACACTTCGAAAAGGATTCATCCATGGAGATGACTCTATCTCCAGTTCTTCCTGGCTTATTTTCTTTAAACATTTAAGGTACCTGCCTTGATTTGTAATATCAAGCGTATTTTCTTTAGGAATAATAATATGCAACATATTTGAACTATCGTGAATTGTTCTCACTAACTCTTTTGTTGTGGTGATATTGCCGATTAGTTCTATCATTCTTTTCATGGAACTATATTCTATTGCCAATTTATCAGGAAGTTTTTCGATATCCGACGATTTCATTTTGCTGTTGTATTGATCTTGAACTGCCTCAGCAACTTCATTGAGATTTGATACTATTCTAAAGTTTATTTTTTCAGCAGCCTCAAATATTTCACTTTGAATTGTCCTTCTCGATTCACCGAGGTCGGTCAATGTATTTTTGAGTGAATTTTCCCATGCTCTTCCTTTTAATTTTATGTCCGCTACAGACAATAAAAATTTGAAATACTTTCCTGTTTAACTACATTCATTGTAGATTCGTTCGGAACTTTTATATTCGGGCTTGTTACAATATTGTTGACTTTCTCAATTAGATCATCTGTATCATTTGAAAGTTTCAATACCTCAGTCAAATCTGCCGTGAGATTATAACACTTATTTAATTCGTTTCAAATAATTTCGGTCGCCGATAAGCTGAGGTCCTCAAGAAATATATCATCGGAAACTGATTTTATATTCCTGCGTATTCGTTCTGTTAAATCTGTATAATATTTTATAATTTGCTGCGAAACATCGTTAAAATAAAACTGAATGTTGCTGTTTATTTCTCTCACTAACTCAGCAATTTCGTTTTCGGTCTTTTTGGGTATTTTATAACTAAAATCCTCGCGACCTTTTCTTGTGTATCGAACGTTTTCTTTTAACATTCTTTCCAATTTCATTCCTTCTTCCCGTCGTAAAGAAATATTTTCGGTATGTCTTGATTCATCCGGTCTTCAGAGGATGCCTATCTTCACGTAGCTTTCGCCTTTTTTCTCTAAAATCACATCAATGAACGCTTTTGTACTCGCATTGTATTTCCGTTCTTCCTCAGATATGTCTGGAATTTCTAAATTGTCTTCGCAAAACTGCTTCACCTCTTGCAAGAAATGAGCAATAACCTCTTCAGTCTCGTTATCATCCACTAACAGAGAATTGTTGCCTTGCTTAGCGTACCGATTGTCAACTTCTGTCACTACCATGGCGATACTATTCTGATACTTTTCGATATCTTTAACAAACTCTGTGAGAGCTCGTACTGATTGCAAGAAGCTGTGTATGTCTTCTCCTTTCGTAACAGATCGATAGCCAACAGTAAAAATAATTTTAATGTTTTCTGCGGGATCCAAGACTTTTTTGATAAAATAGGCTGTTGCTATTTCATTAATTGCACTTCTTCCTGTAGCCACGATGATTGGACTATCGAAATATGTGATATTTGCCATTGTATCTACAACTAACTGAGGAAAAGCAGTTTCAGATTTCTTGCTTGAATCGCTGTTCTTGTTTCCATCTTCAGTTATATATTCCTCCGAATCTATATTTCCAATGGATAACAATTTTGCATTCTCTCCAGCTATCCTTTGAGTGAAAATTCTCCTGCCACTCCCCGGATCGCCTAATACTAAGACAATATTCTTATTATCATCAAGTTTGATTTCATTTTCTATTGTGTCTAAAAGGTCGAATGCAGTTTTAATTAACTCCTCGTTTTCATTATTTGGCGTGTTTTTTGGCAAATAATCACATTCACACACTGAACAAACACAAAGACAAGACAATCACGCGGGCGAATTCACAGTTCAGCATCACATCTCATTCTAATTACAATCGCAATGCACTATGGGATGACATATGGGATGGCCTAATCAGGCATCACCATCTAGTATCTAAAAGAGAAGATAAGAGTAATGCAACTGCTACAGAAATAAATACATTAAATATGAAACGTATTACCTTACCTCCAACTACTTTACCATGTATCAAAAATTTCAATTTGCAGAATTTTTTTTAAAAATTAATTTTGGGTACTCTGCTAATCCTAACTGAGGCGAAGTATAAAAGACTATTTTTGAACGGTTAATTAATGGCTTATTGAGGATTTCAGGAAAAGACAATTCCAAATTATATTGAGAAATCAGTTTTAAGAAACAAGGAAAAGCGAAATAATTATTCACTCTTTAATCAATATGCAACATATTTTTAGGATAAATTGTTATAATAGACAGTGAGATGACATAGACTTAGTCATAATTGGCTCGCATTTTAAATTTCTAAACATTTCAATATGTAATTACTACCACTCTATCACTGATGGTGGGATACCACAGAATGTTTCGTTTCTGAATTCTTGAATAAAATCTTAAAAGGTTCACAATGTATAATGAATGCGGAGTGCTTACCCTACCCTGCAAGCTGTTACAAGAAAAAGGTACATCACCAAAGCTGCATTTCAATTTCTTAGAAGATTGTGTTTGCTATGAATACAAGTTTAAACTTTTCATTTCGCAAATGATGCTATAAAAATTTAGCGAAAGAAAAAAGCTTTCAAAAGGAGAAATCTAATTTTTTTTCCATAATTTCTCATTAAAAGAAAATAATCCTCCAAATCTGTTATATTAATTA
>JAPMOR010077562.1:0-10022 GCA_026543865.1 Argiope aurantia
ACAAAACCACCATTCAAATTTCAAGCTAATCAATAATGACCCAGAATCCTTTAAAAGCCAAATGGACTAAACAACATGCATTTATTAAATTAACTGCAATTACTACTTTTGAATGAATATTGATTAATTCTCAGTTACGCTCATAGATGCTTTTGTAAACATAGTTGTTTCCATCGGAAAATATTTTTTATCCTTCCAAAAAAAATATCCAGAAGTAAAGCCAAGTTCGCTGTAGTAACGATTGAAAAAAGTAATGTAAAAAGATTCTTGAGAGAATTTCTGGTTTATTATATTCCATGAAGAGGATATTCAATTTTTGCCTAGCCTAATATTAAATAACCTGGAAACCAGAAAAAGAATTCTTTCTCTAAAAAAGGGGAAAAAAGAACAATGGAATTTAATACTGGATTTAATATTGGATTAAATAAAAGGATAATGCTCTTAAATTTGCGTATGTACAAATCTATTAAAGGTTGAAATATTAATTCTATCTAGGTTTAAAACTTTAATTTCACAATGTGTTTATCAAATCAGCCTGTGTTAATGACTAAATAAAAATTTAGAGGAAACATTAAGATTTTTCGGTCCATATTTCTATTAATAATGATGGTGTGTGCGTGTGTGTGTGTGTGTGAGAGAGAGAGAGCGTGTGTGCGTGTGTATTAGTATTCTATAGACCAGACCTTTTGATGTAGTAGTAACAGATTTAGCATATATATTTTGATGGGTGAGAATACTTGTAGTATCTGTCATTTTTTTAAAATATGAATTATATGATATGATTGTATTAAATTTCATTAGCCTAAATTATTGCAATTTTTTAATTATCGCTTACACTTGCAGGCAAAAATATACATAATCAATTCCTTCATGGATTTCATGTCAATTTTGATATGATTCAACTTTACAAATGCATCCCACCAGGGGGCACCTCAATCATGGGAATGAGAAGCATTCGGATGGTAGTTGGTTCTCGCCATCCTAGAAGGCACTCAAATGGGGTGAGGTCCTCTATTCCCTACTGATGATGGGATAGGCCTCTTACGAGAGGGGTTGTGTCATGACCTGTGAGGGCTCTGGGATTTACTTTTAGTTCCTGCCAATGCTCAAGCGCTGGTCCAGTCGTTCAGATATTTTCGTGTGCCTTCAAAGCAGGACGGACTAGTCGTTTGTGATTACATTACAAATGCCAAATTTTATTTATCTAGCTCATTACGCTTTTTAGCTATTTTATGGTCTTTTACTCGAACAGCTGGTTAGAAACACATAATCTCGTGATCGTTTCCTCTTCATTCAAAATTCGATAAAAATCTACGAATTTAGTTTAAAAATTACATACCAAAATTCAGCCGTATAGCTCAAACAATTTTTGAGTTATTTTGTTCACAGAGCGACAGATAAACATATTTCCAAAATGTGTTTTTTTCGGACCCAGGTTGGTCTGAAATGTCGGAATTTGTTAAATACTCGAGTTCGGATTTTTTTTGAGATTGCAGTGTTTCTCTTTATGCACTTCCTATACGAGAGGTAAGAAAGACTATACTGAAAGTAAATGTGTCTCCGAAACGATGAATTATTCTACACTGCATCTTCAATACATTTCGGTTGATTGGCTCACTTCGTATTTAGTTTCCCTAAAGTCTACCATTCTTGCAAAACCCAAAATATTTCTTATATTTATTTATTTTATCAAAAAAAAATCTTTAAACATGTGAAAAAAATATTTTTCCTTATATATAAGCATGATTAGAATTCCATGGATTTTTTTCCCGCCAAATGATATCGAAGAAATTTAAGTCCAATTCGTTTCGAAAATTGAAGCCATGGATTTTCTTTCTTGCCGGCTTATTCTAAAGATTAAAATCGAAAATCTTAAGCGAAATAAAGAAAATTCAGTCTTATATAAGCAATTGGTATCCTCGAAAAATAATTAGTGGACTTGACTTCTTATTTTTAGTAGAAAATATTGGAAGATATCAGTTATTTTTTCTCATAAAATAGAATAACATGACTGCTGAAAGCGATTTTGACATTTGCATGAAAGAATTATTTGATTTATAAATTTTTATTTTGACCGTCGGAAGTTTAATAATTGAAAAATATTCAGAAGAATCCTCGAAAATATTTATATTTTACGAAGTTTTCGATTAATCTTTCATTTCTAGTAAAATATAAATTTATTTTTATCGGAACATTTGTGATCTTTTTCTTTTTCCCAAGTCATGGATTATTTTTTAAAGTATTTTTCTAACATTACAATAAAAACCAATTAATACAAATCAGAAAACTTATAAATTTAAAAAAGAAAGAGAACAAAGGATGAAATTAAACTTAAAACTAAAAAATGTGCCAACATTTTCGTAATTTTTTAATCAAGTTCGAGTTTCAATAGTAAGTTTATTAAGAACTAGCCGCCTTTGGCGACCAGCCGGTTCGCCAGCATCACCGCTAGCTACAATTTTCAATTAAATATTTTAAATAACTGGTCTCTTAATAGATTCTCAAGTAAAACATTTTTAATCTTCAAATTTTGATAGTCATACCAAACTTACACTGTTGGTTAGATCGTTTCGTTCAATTTACTCTATATATTTTGCTAATTTGTTGTTATTTCCAGTAAAACTTCAACTTTAATTTAAAGTGGAAATGGTGAAATTGCAATTAATATAAAGATATTTTTTAATAAAATCAAGCGTTTTATTTTATTTATCATCTTTATTGTTATTTATTTATTATTATTATTATTGAATAAGTATTGCAAACAGGATCGCTAGATATTTAAGTCTTATGTGAACTACAAAATATTTTTCATAATTTATGTAATATCTCAAAGACTAATTCATCAAAAATTTCGCAGATTCAGCTAAAATTCAGTTTTTAGTTTTGCTTTCAAAAGGATGGAAATGAAATCAATAATAATATTTTGTTCCGGCTTATAAATATATTTCAAAAATTATGAAGTCTAAATTTAATGCAGTAAGGTGTTATATTCTAAGAAATATTCTGAACACACCAAATTTTAAATAAATGAATGAATGTTTCTATTTTCCACGATCAACTAAGACTTATTTATGAAGTTTTTAATGTTAAAAATTTAGAAAAACTCAACATTCTCATAATCTTAGGCCAATTAATCTTGAGAAACCTGCGCTCTGATTGGCGTATTTTCTTTGAAATGATCGATGGAAAATCTAAAATTATCCTTTTTTTTATTGAATAGAGATATTCAAATTTTCATAAATCAGTCAGTTTAAGTGATTGATTTAGTTGATTGGAAATTAACTCTTTTTATTTAAAATATTAGTGTTTCAAGAACATTTTGTTAATCGTGATTTCCACAGCAGAAGCTTTATGTAAAATCAAAAATTCGTTATTTATTAGAGCATTTATTGAATCCAGTTACATAAAATATAATCATTTTCCATTTAGATCATTTTAGCAGATCTGTGTCTTACTAAAGGTTTACAAATTAGCTGTGTTGCCCTGATTTGAATGGATATCCTGTTCATATTAAACAAAACTTGCCTGAAAATAAAACTGATTTATTGGATTAATAATATAGAGAGTGTAAACGATCATACAATAATTTTTCTTGAATTTCTTTTTTAGAAAAAATAATATTTCATATTTGTTTAATTTCCTAAAGACACTTGCCGAATATTATATTTTTGCAGATTTCATTTCCAAAAAGATTTAATTTATTTTTAGTTGGAGCTTTAATCAATATGATGGCAACGCTTTGAAAAAAGCTAATTTTTCCCCATGAATGCGAGACGTGCTCGTGCAGCTTAAATTTTATTTTTATTTTGTACGAAAAAAATTGTTGAAAAATATAGTTAAAATATTTATTTAGAAATTCATTAAAAATATAAATTTAATTTTAAGGTTAAAACATTGGAATCATTTAAATGATAAATTTTTGATCTTTAACTTCAAGTACAAATCTTTTTTGTGCGGTAATATTTTCGTAAGTTATCGCAGAAACACGCCAAAATTTCGCTTAATTTTTAAATAAATAAAATTCTAATTAAAAATTCGAAAAAATATCCCCAAGGTGCACATTTTCGACCTCCAAATTATAAACGTGCCAAATTTGGAAGCTGTAGGTTGAATGGTCTGGCCTGTAGAGCGCAAACACACACACACACACATTGAGCTTTATTATAAGTATAGAAAGATTAAATTTTGGTAGGTGTAATAAAACTCAACTCTACCTCAGCTATTACGTTAATACAGTCTTCATCCATTTGGGTTTTTTTAATAAATACTCGTTCAATAATATATTCATCTAAAAAGTATATCTCTTTTTCGAATATTTCTTAAAGAACACAGAAAAGCATGATACTCTAAGAGGTTGCAGTGCACCAGCTCAAGATTTAAGTGTTGAAGATTTAAATTTTTAAAAAAAGAGATGAAAAAGGCACATCTTTAATGAAATATTCATTTAGAGAACGTTGAGACTGACTTTATACTTTGGTAGATACTGTTTTTACAGTAGTGACCAAAACTGGGAAAACCTTTTGGAAAAAAAAATTATTTTTGTGATTTGATGGTCCATTACAGCAGTTTTATTAAAAGAACTACTATAAAGTTATACATCATTTAATACTATAAAGTTGTACTTGAATTTAATACATCATTTAATACTATAAAGTTATACATGATTTTAATACATCATTTATTAATATAAATAATACTCGATTTTAATACCTCATTTAATACTATAAAGTAATACTTGATTTTAATACATAATTTAATACTATAAAATTTTACTCGAATTTAATACTCTAAAGTAATACTTGATTTTAATACCTCATTTAAAATTATACTTGATTTTAATACATCATTTAATACTATAAAGTTATACTTGATTTTAATACATCATTTAATACTACAAAGTTATACTTGATTTTAATACATCATTTAATACTATAAAGTTATACTTGAATTCAATACATCATTTAATATTATAAAGTTATATTTGATTTTAATACATCATTTAAAATTATAAAATTATACTTGATTCATTTATTACTATAAAGTTATACATCATTTTGATATATCATTTTAATGTATCATTTAATACTCTGAAATTATAAATCATTTTAGACATTAAAAATAATTTAATAAAATAATTTTTATAATGGATATTTTTATTATGTTATGAAGATAATGGAAATATAGAATTATATATTAATTGTGAGATTTAATGGTGTAAGAGTGAAAATACAGGAATAATGGCATATACAAAAACTCTCGCTAATAGTAGTTAGTTTGGTACCCTTTAGATTATTTACAGCCTTGTAACGCCGTCGCATTCAAGTTTGCAATTTCTTTTAATTCCTCAGCTGCCGTAATGTAATACCATGATCGAATCATTGTTTTATATAATTGAATTTCAATGTTTGATTGCTTCTGTGTAGCAAATTTCCTTAATCCACTTCATAAATTTTCAATTGAGTTAAAGTCAAGGCTTTTCTAAGGTCATTTCAGTAGAGAAAAACGATTTTCTTGAAATCGTTAATAATATTAATATATAAACACATAATGGCAACCTGACATGGGGCTGAATCCCAAATAAATATAAATTCTACATTATTTGGGAAAAGACACCATAAAGCAATTTAGGAATAAGTATTTCATTTATGTATTTTTGGGCATTTATATTCCCTTAATGACACTAATTTTGCTTATGAATTCCTGTTATAACCCCAGATCATAGCACTAACTAGTTGCATACAATTTGTAATACAATCAACAAGGAAATATTCCTCCTTTATCGTTTGCTTTTTATTTAGTGGCTACAGAAAAGAAAGCAGGTGCATCCGTTACCATCTGCTTTTTGGTAAGGTATCTAAAATTGTGGTTTGTATAATTAAAATCGTAGTTTTTAACAGCAAGAAATGTCTTGCAAAGCCCTTAAGCTTTACTGTATGATATCTGTTTTGGCCTGTAATGTTTTGACTTAAGCAATTAACCTAACCCATGTCCACACAGTGACTATATTATAACATTAAAAGATTTAGTTATAAAATAAAATGCAGGATCGAAAATATTAAACTAAAAATACTACTGGCTACCTTTGGCGACCAGCTATTTACCCACATCTAAATTTTTAAAATAATTGTAAATATCAAATTCTAATTCCTCCGGCAACAAACATTAGACTGATTTCGCCGATTTTTATTTCATATTAGATAAATGTTATCAATGGCCACCTGAACTTCATATCAAATCGATGGGGCCCTTTTTCAAAGAGAAATTTCAAAATCTTTACTTCAATTTCCATTCACTGTTTTGAAAATTCTTGCGCAAGTTTTCCAGACATAATCATTAAATTAAATATCTAATGTAAAACTTTTGTCATCTTCAATTCCGCATGAAAGTTTATTCCTCTTCAGTACCACAATTGATGACACAGTAAATAGATCCTTGCAAACCATGCGAAGTCTTTAAACCTTTAACTGCCTCTTTTCTAAAATTCCTATTATTTAAATGCAAAGTTTGCAAAAAACGAAGTCAGATATTTTTCAAACGAAATGCTTATGTCAATATGTTATGTCATTATGGTACAGTACTGAATATTAGTAAAATATAAATATTAGCCTCAGAATTTGCCAAATGTAGTTAAAATAAGAGGGAGTGTTTAAACACCCGAAAACTTTATCTTATACTCGCCAATAACTTTTTTAATCTCTTTCTCCCTGTAAAATTGTGGATTTGGGGTATGACTGGGAATACTTTGCAAGGCGTTGGTGAACAATAGCTCCAAAACATAGATCTTAAGCCTGAGTCTAGCATTTTTAATGAATCTATTGCAATGATATGTATTTTGGACTATTTCTTGCAGGCCGACTGGTGAAAAAAAAATTGAAACGAAACTGTAATTGTAATCATATTATATCGAATTTCATTGATTTAAGTCATAGCATTTATGAGCTATCGCGTTTATATGAAGATAGACAGACGGTAAATCATTTAACAGATTTGATTCAAAATTAATGTGTCTATATTTTAGATGTAAATCTGTATACCAAATTTTATTTATTTAGCTCTTTAAGTTTTGTAATTATCTTTTCCTGGAATGGTCAGACAGATAAACTTTGATATTTGATAGAAACCTGCAAATTTAGATTTTTTAAACTCTATACCAAGTTTCATCTGTCTATCTCACAGCATTTTTAAGTTTTCGTGTTAGCAGATAAGCAAGCATAATTTCAAAAATATATATTTCGGACTTAGACACGTCCGAAACATGGAAATTCGAGTTCGAGTTTTTTGACGGTTCTAATACTTCTTGTACACTTCGTTCACAAGAAAGAAAAAAGACTGACTTACATCTAGTGAAAATAGCAGGATAAACGCGAGTAGAATTAATTAAAGTAATTTCTCTGAATCTATCACACAAAAAAATCCTCTTACTTACTCCTGATATTTATTATTTATATCCTCCTGATATTTATTATTTAAGCAATTCAAATATTTATAGCGATTTCCAACAAAAGAAAGTAAATAGAGATATATAATTAATCTGATGTTTATCAAACACTCCTACCTACACTTGATTAAAATTAACTAGTAGTGATATTTCTGACTTATTTAGATTTTCATTTATATTTACTAAAATCAATATGAGGATTCTTCAGGGCAAAATATTCATTAAAAATTTTACGTATGATTTGAATTTTATGAACTAATTTAGTTTACTTTTTACTGTTAATTTTTAGTATATATATATATATATATTGTTACGAAATTTTCTGCCGGGGTTCGTTTGGATAGTGGAAGTGATATGGTGTGTAGAACGCTCAATCAGCAGACGGCAGTAGAAAATAAAACAACGACGTTTATTTACACGAAGACACACAGGACAGCACAAAAGCGACAACTATATACAGCACAGAAGACGATTATCTTCACCCGAGACGTGTAGCATACAACAGCACACACAGCAGCATACAACCAGAATCTACTGCAGACAGTAGCGCACAGCTCCGCTCCGTCGATTCCGACCACCCGTCTTCGAGTTCGAGTTCGATGAAATGCTTATCGGGGCACCCGTCCTTAAGTAGGGCTATCCCCTTAATGACAATACTTTTAAACATTGAGTTTGGTATTTTGGCATGACCCTTGATGGTTCTTGACCCGACGGTGAAGGGAGGGAGAATGACATGGAACTTCTGCCGAAATTTGTACTTTGCAGGTGAGGGAGAGTGGGAGAGTTGTCTTGGCCAATAGGAATGCAGGCTGTCAGGGGAGTAGGAGAGGGTGATGCAGTCGGTTTTCCAAGTTATGAGGGATAAACTATTGTCCATGAGTAGCCAATCAGAGAGCTGGGTTATTGAGGAGGCGTAACTTAAGTTTTGGAGTATCTTAGCCGATCAGTGCATTGAGAATGATTAACTTTTTTTCTTCTTTATTTTCTGTTTTCCTTGCTAGCTTGGCGGCTACGATTAAATTAGGGAATTCTTTGAATATTTCTCTCAGTTCCTTGAGGATTTGCAGTGTTTCTTGGAGGGAGGGGAGATCTTCATTTGCTGCCAAAGTTGGCTCCGTGTTCTGTTTAGGTGGTGCGGGAATGGATTGTTGTACTGGGTTTCTTGTAGAATTTCTTGCTATCTCAGCGTAGGAGGGTCTCCCGTTGATTGTTGTTAATTTCGGGAACTTTCTGCACCCTTTATAGGCAGCTGTATGACCCTTTTCCTGGCAATTTACACAAACTGGATCTTGCAACTTTTCAGTGATACTGCAGGATCTGGTAGCGGGCGAGACGCCCCATTTTATACACTTTGGAGTAATTCTGCAGTTTCTTGCGGAATGATGAAAGCCTGCGCAATTGTAACAGATAGTTGCCGTTTGTTTTCTTCTGTAACTCTCAATTTTAATTTTAAGGTGAAGGAGGGTTCTTTCGTTGTAAATATTGAGTGCGCTTCTGGACTTCTTAACCTCCAGGAGGAAAATAGGGTACAGGGTCTTCATTTTGTAGTTTCTTAATTGTGAAATTCGAGCAATGCTGTAATTTCTTTCCTTGAGTTCTCTGGCAATTTCCTCTTTATCTGTGTCTATTGGGAGGCCTTTGAGAATGACTTTAATGGGTCTTTCATCAAAATTTTATGATAGGATAAATTCTTCTTTTCCCTCCGTTAGGATCTCTATGATTTTAGCTCTATCTTCTTCGTTAACTGGTTGGATTGAGATCATGTTGCGAAAAAGTTTGTTCTCTGTTTGGGGGAAAAGTCTATGGATTTCTTGTAGTGTCAAATTATAGCTGCTTGAGAGTTTCATGTTAATGCAAGCCGGTCGATTAATAGTACTTTCTTGGGCATCTTGGGTATGGCTCAGTATTTCAAATCTGTTAGTAGTGTCCATGCGTTCGGGTTCATCATCTGTTTTCCTAATTTTGGCTGCCTTTTTTGGATTTACTAGTTGAAAGTTATCGTTGCTAGAGTGATTTTTCTTTGGGAAAACTTGTGTTGAGTCATCGGTATCCATTGGTTTATCTTCATTTATTGCAAGGTTTATTTCAAAGTTGGGGAGATTCTCGTTGGGATCTTTGCGTGAATTATAATTTTTCATAAAAATTTCAATCTCTTTTGCATATTTCGTGCTTTTGGTTTTATGTGGGTTATGCTGGGTTTTTTCCTCTTCATATTTCGCAAAACTACTTGAAGTGGGAGGAGCAACATTACTTGGCTTGTTGCCCGTTCCCGAGTTTGCTGAGTGATTATCATTGAAACCTACATTGATAATTCTCGGTCGGTCGCCTTTGCTGCTTTTAGAAAAACTACTAGAGCACCTGCTCTCAGAACGTCCGTCTCCTCCCATGGCTGGAGAGGGAATGTCCGACCACCCGTCTGGCAGCTGCGGCCTCTTTTATAGGTCTCAGGAGGCGGAGCTAGAAGCCTCTCAACCAATCAGGAACGTTCGAGGTGTATCTCGGTTCCTACTAGACGGATCGGGAAAATTCTCGATGTTTCGGGCATAATCTATTTTGGCGCCAAAGTCGCCAAATTCGTCGCCAA
>JAPMOR010077572.1:0-33388 GCA_026543865.1 Argiope aurantia
CCATTATTCACTCTTTTAAAGAGATTCTGATATCATGGTACATTTTTAAAAAAGAAATTTGGAAATAAAAATGCATGAATTCAATGCCTGAAATTTAAATTTAAATAAATAAATAAATATTTGTCGTAAGTCGAAATTAATAAAATATTTTTTAACAAGGCAAAAGATAACTCTGGTATTAATTTTAAAAATGGTAATATACGAAATTGAAAAATATAAAAATCTAATCCAAAAGTATATTTTTAAAAATAATTAACATAATTCTTTTTATCAAATTAGAAGCGGCAGTTGTAAACAAAATTTAAACTGATTATTAATTTAGAATTATTTTTTTATATTTTAATACTGAGTTGAAGATTTCATTGGGATAAGCTGTCAAAAAAGTCTTTGAGATGCGTTGTCTTAAAAAATATATTTTCAATATTTGGAAACTTGTTTTTCATCGAATTAAATTTAAGAAAACTACTCAGCAGCTGATGTCAAAATCATTGAAAATATAAAACATAAGAATATAATACTGGTTAAAATCTTTATTCTTATATAAAAAATTAACTGAAATAAAAAAAAGCAAAATATTACTTTAAAATTACATTGTAATAAAAAAATTAAAACTTAGAATCCGATACTAAGCTTTTAAAATTGAAAATATTTTGAATTTTTATGAACTTTACTCTGGAATTTAATAAAATTATATAGATGTAGAGGAATAGTTTAATTAATCATTAAACGTCAAGTACTCTTCTGCAATTAAATGAATGTTGATTGTAAGAACTTCTGAAATTGAATCAATTTGTATAATAGAGCTTAATTCCTTCAATGAATTCGATCTCAAGCGCAAACTGAAATTATGGGCGGAAATATAAGGCAAATGTTTGTTTGGCTGTACAAATTCGAATTTAAAATAAAATCAATTCATTTCAGTCTATCTAGAGCTCTTCCATCACATAAAGTATTTTTTTGTTGTAATTTATCTTATTTACACTTTTATTATGAATGATATTTATTCCCGATATTTCACGTTTAATTTAGTTCATAGTAAATTAAAACTTTTAGGCATTTTAAATATAACCGGCGTTTTACTGATTGATAAGAAAGTATAGTGAATAGAAACGTAACCTTCCTGACTTATTTATATTAAGTCTGATTTAATTTATGAAATGCTACTCACATAATTCACTCATAGAGATGCATTTGACTTTGCTTATTAAAAGTATTTTTAAATTTCATGAATCGCTTGTCTATGTCAGAAATGATGTTTTTGTTACTTATGGAAATTGACATACACAAGCCCGAGCTGAGTTTGTGCAGTAGCTTTTGAGGGTAAAGGCCTCTGAGCACCTGTGGGCAGAAGTCTGACTTCTAGCTCATATGAAGATGACACTCACACACTCGCTTGCACAACCCCTTTTTACACTGGGGCTCTTTCACACACCTCACAGATAGAACACAAGGTAAAGAACACCCATGCCCGAAACAAGACTCGAATCCGGGATGCCCCTAGGCGCTACTTCTAGGCCAGGACGCCGACAGAAACGATGTTAACGTACGGAATTTATATAGTGATCAGAATTTGGGAATTTAATCGAGATAACTGAATACATAGAAATATTGAAATGAAAAAAAAAATACACCTTCATTTCATTTTTTAAGAAATTTATTCCAGTTCTGAAGAATAAGAGTTTAAAAAAGTGATTTTTATAAAATTCAACCAATTTATTTCACAATTTTACGACTACTGGTAATGGCGCCAGGGTACTTGCTCTGTCTGTCCCACCCTAGTTACGCCACTGATTGGAATCTAATTTGAATTGGTAATTGAATCTGACTCCCCAAAAATGATTGCTTCTAACTGACAATTTGCATCATAATTCACTGAAATTTAAAAGTCAGTTAGTTTTATGGAATATTCTAGAAAATTTAATAGAATTCATTTCAGTTCAAACTTTAATAGAAATATATAAAACAATGATTTTTTAATGCCTGTTTCTTCTAAAAAAAGTCAGTGATTAAAATAATGCACTTTTTATAAATACTGCTTATTTCTATGCTATATTCTTTTAGGGAAATAACAATGTAAATTTATTTTTGGAACTGTTACTTTTTTAAACGTTAAAAAAAAAGAAGTCTTTTAGCACTACAAAGCTATAAAAATGTGTCTCTCGTCATAACGAAACATTTCTCTGTCATAATTTTTAAATATTTCATTAAAAAATGTTGGAGGATTTTCGCATAGAAAAAAAACTAAGTTTGTTTCGCAGCTTGTATTTGTTTTTGCATTTCAATGTCCATTTCGGATGATTAAAATCTTGACGAGTAATAATAATAATAATAATAATAAATGTAATAATAATAAAAAAACATTCAGATCAAGAAGCATTAAAAAGTAAACAGTCTTGCATTTTTTTTTTTGTAATTCAAGTATTGCTTATTAGGGAATTTATCAGAAAGCCGTCAAAATAATAAAAAAGCATAAGAGCTCTAAATTATTAGTGCACTGTGAAAAATACATCTTTTCTGTATGAATAAAAAACATGCGATAGTTTTTTACTTTATGATATTTTAAGATTTTTTAAGCGTAGATTTAACGTATTAAACATCATGAGGGTTTTCATAATACCTTTAGCAGACTTTTGAAACAATTAATTACGCAAGATTAAAGAATTAATTATGTAATATTAAAGAAATATTAAAAAGTGTATTTTTTCAACAAATTATTTTAAACAGATTTGACCTTTTCTCTATTAAAGGGAATTTTATTCACGATAATTTTCTTATATAGGAGCTCAATGTCTCGTCATTCAATGACAGTGGTGAAAAATATACACGTATTTGAATAACTTTTTATTATCCTAAAATTATAAGATATTTAAAAGTTGTTTAAATATTTTATAACTTTATTGACATCTTCAGGCTTCAGATCCTTCGAATCAAAGATTTTAGTATATTTGATTACAATCTTAAGTTACCTCGAAATGAGGACGAGAAGCTTCCGGCATGGTGGTTGGTTCTCGTCACCCTAGAAGGTACACGAAAAGATGGGGGTTTGGCTCCTTCTGTCGATGACGGGACGTACTTCCTTAGGGAAGGATTGTACCGTAGCCGGTGATGACCCTTAGGATTCAATCACAGTTCCCGCCAGTGTTGCTGTTGCGGCGGTCCGGTCATTCAGTATTTATTATCCGTGTGCCTTCGGGCGGGTCGGAGAGTCAGTGATATGACTTATATAAGTCAACAAGAAAACAGAATAAATAATATTATAGATATTTATTGACACTTATTATTCAGAAAGAAATAGCATTAATTATATAAATCAAATCCATTCTTAAATTCAGAAGAATACTTGTATAATCGATATTCGAGATGCAGTTCCAATTTGAATTAAAACAAATAACAATAGTTGTTGGATCAGCGGGAGAAGGAAGGAAGGCCAAATTAGATACAATTGTCAAGAACAACAACAACAAAAAAAGGAAAACTTTTGAAACTACATTAGTTATTATAGCGTCTTCACAAATTTGAAGGAAATATTTCGAGGGAACAGGCTTCTTGAGACAAGCAAGCTGATTAGCCGAGTTAATTAACATAGTTAATTAACTACACTCACGAAATTTTTCATTACGTCTATCAATTTTTTACTGAATCGATTTTTCGTAATGAAATTAACCTCTCAATGAAATTTCATGGAATTCTAATTATAATTTCGAGAGTTATAGGGTTTTGAAAAATGTCAAATCCAATTTTATATGAGTCTTATGAATTTTCGGTAATATCTTGGAAGCACTTATATATTTCTCAAAAATATTTCCAGTCACCTAAAAAATGTATAATTTTTCTTAAATTCACGAATTAAATGCATAAAAAACACAAATTTAACCTTTTTTTAATGAATTTTTAAAGATTAATGTGGGAAAAAAGTGAATTGTAACATAGTTAGATTTTTGGATGGAGCAAAACCGACATGCTGAAATGCCAAAATAAAATAATAATTAAAAAAAAACAGTGCACAAAGCCCAAATAGTTTTCGAAATATTTAGGAAAGTTGTTAAATTTCCGCAATCGATTTGTAATGACTTAGATTGACGATTTATATCGATTTCTTAGGGTGGGATCAATTAAAAGAGCCTGAATGATGAATTTATTTTTAAAGTAATGAAATTGCTTCAATATTTAAGTAAAAAGAAAAAAATATTTATGTTTTGAAAAATCATACACATATTAAAGAAAAATCTGAATTGTGTTGTTTGTTCCTCCGAAATTCTTGTAAGTAAAAACGTGAAAAAATCTGTTTGCTGTTAATAAGTTGAAATTTACTTAATATACGGTTTCCGGTGGGTTGGCTCTTTTTGGGCGGAGTTTTCAGGAAACAAAATTAAGTATATTTCAAGAACTACTTCGAATTTTAGAGCGACATTTGATATACACATATAAAGCGAATTATTAAAAAAAATTTCGATTTCCGTAATGGGAAAAATATCGAGATAGTAGTTAACCATGTTAATTAATTCCGTTTATCAGTTTTTTCTGTTTCAACAAATTTGTCCTTTTAATCCATTTCCATCGATATCAATTTTGTGAAAATGCGATAATAAATAACATAGTAACAGTGGTGTTCCATTTTTTTTTTGTTGATGCCTGTACCTCAACTTACTGTTACGAATCAGTAATATTGCTTTGTTTCAATGTTAGTATTATTTCATAAAAGAGATATTTACAGATAATGGATGTCCTTTCATTGATCATTGACATTAGAGACCATTTGGCTCTTTGGAGGCAAAAATGGAGGTTCTAGAAAACGTAGGAATTTTGGTGCTATCTCTATAAGGATCTGAGATTTGAAAATATTTCTAGAAAATTCGATACCTTTTTTGGAGATTATATAAGCGGATACATCTACAAGAGCATAAAACATTCTCTTTGGAGTATTGATCGTGAAGCGAGCTCTCTAGCTGTACTCTGTATGCTATTGTTGTTTTCCGTCTGCTTTTTTTTAGTTTCTACAAACGATGTTCTTTGTGTTAACCTCAGCTGTGCTTTTGCTAATAGTGTTTCATGTTTTCTTATGAAATAAAACGTCCCTTTCATTATCTAACTTTTTGGACTTCTTCTTCCATACACCCACTGGACGATTTCCATAACAATACAAACAACTGCTAGCAAGAACCGGCTCTATTTATCAAAATAAAAGTGGCCATAGAAAGTTGCGTAAAAATAAATTTTCATTAATGTATTGTAAGGAAGCATCTATTTTTAAAAATAAAGAATCTGGAGGTCTGCACAAAATTATAAATGCGTCGGGGCTGAAAGAGCATTTTAAGGAAATTAAACCACTATGAATATTGTAAGAAATGAAAAATCCTAGGCATTTCTATTAAATCAAAATATATTGGAAAATTTGAATAATGGGAAAAATTTCATTTTCCTTAAAATATTACTATCACCATTTCATGCTTTTACGATTTTGTTTTGACCTCCAGGTATTTGATTAAAAATTATGTTCAATTTTTAAGTATATTGATAAATGCGCCGTTTGAAAACTCTCTCTCTCCATCTTTTTGTTCGTTATAATTAAACAGAAATTAAAAAAATTAACATTTAAGAATAATATCATATATTCAGATTAATAATTAATATTTTCAGCTATGATCGCTATTCTGGTCTAGTATGAAGCATTATTTTTCCTTCTACTCACGGGCGACGTACTAATTATATTTCCTGCCAATGCTTTCTAGAAATGGATACACCAGTTTGGTGATAATGGTGAGGGAAACTTTATGCTTACATGTAGAATACTGACGATGATAATCACTTAAGAAGTACAGTTATTAGTTTTTCGTTTCTCTGCATATCAGCGCACTTTGAGCCAACAAAATTCCAGATAGCTCTTATGTGGCTCCAAGCTAACTAGTAATGAGGCACGTTAGAATAGTTTTCTTTACAAGTATAACATAAGAATTTCTTTTATTTTACGTAACTCTCAAACTATCTATGGTTAATATGCTCTTAAGTTGAAAAAATATGCCAAAACTACCTCTTGTTTGTATACATTACCCACCACAGAGGTATATTAATTCCTGTCTTCCACTGAACAAATCCAGCTCAGGTGTCGTCCTCGTCATCTGACCGTGGTTCAAAATTACGAGGTCCGTCCCAAAATAGCCCTAGTGTTGCTTCAAACGGGACGTTAATATAACCAAACCAACCAAACCATTGATACATTAAAAAGTTGTTTTAAAATAATATCAATATTTCTTAATTAATGTTACTATTGAAGAATTTGAGAAGCGCAAGGTTACCTCGCTTTGGGGTTACTTCTCAGTTTTCATACAAATGGTATTCAAGAAAACAGATAAACAACACCAACAAAAAAATAAACTGTAGAAATGGAGTTTCGTTATTTATAGAAACGGACAAGTTTTCTAACAGACTACTTTCTGGGAAAAAAACAGAAATGAAATGATGTTTTCACTGAGTTTCACACTGATGTTTCAAATTATTTATAAATCACACTATTTATCTGATAAATTATGAAAGCAATATTTCTTTTTCTAAATTTAGTATTTTGTTTCTAAATTATCATCATAATTTTATTTATATTAAATTGCAAGAAAGTACAAGTGTAATAAAAAAGTCACATCGGATATAAAGTCTAATAATAGAGGATAAAGATAATTAATGTTGTAATATCTCCGTTTTTATTGTAAGAGTTCATTTCGCAGCCAAATATAAAGCAAAAGACTGGAAATCTTTTGATTAAAAAAATCTTTGGCAAGATATTAATAAAATCTTTCTTGTTTGTAAACATTTCCCTTTAAACAAAATATCTAATTTCGGGGAACAAAACAGCATTAACGAATAAAAAGAAAAGTTTCCAATCTAAAATTTTAAATTATTTTTCCATTACGCGGGCAATGACGTACATTATTTACACAAATATTTTCTCTTATAGAGCTGTCATCACCATTTCACTAGTCTGTCAACAAACTTCTCTCTCGCTTTATCCTTTATAACATCTCTGTTATCCCGATCTCGTTGTTTCATGTATATAAATATCTATAATGAATTCGACTATTATTTCTGGCTATCTACTGATAATAAATATTCATCTTATCAACAAATCATGACAGCCCAAGATGATTAGATCGAAATCACTCATTATGGTAAAGCTCTTCCCACGGTTGTCATGGTACGCCACAATATAATATATTTACAGTGTAACTTATTTGGACAGATATGTCGTTTTGAAGCTATCAGGATTATTATGGAGCGTAATTTTGAACCATAGTCAGATGACAAGAATGACATTAGAGTTGGTCCCTCTTTTCAAAGCCTAGTTAACTTTCACCAGGGACAAGGCAGATCTTATGGGGAGTTTTGTTGTCGGTGTTTATCTGGACACCGTGATTCGGAATTAAAAGGACGGAGGTTTTAATCCTTTTTACGGAGAGCATTCGTATTTTTTAAATATTTTTCTGATTGGAACTGGAAGGTAAATCCCAACATGTTTCGGCTGTTCTTTCTACATTAGTGTTTTTGTGGAATAAAGTGCAATTATCCAAGCTTGTAGGACTTACCATACACCACACCACTGGACGAATTTACGTAACAAAGTACCCTTCCTCGGAAATCACTAGGTAATTTTCTGAAGGGTTAATATGATGGAATAGCTTGTCTTAATAAAGATCTTTACTCATTTCAATTTTCCAAATTTTACAAGAGGAAGAAAAGATTTATTTTTTTACAAACATGTATTAATATTTTTGATTTTTTTTCAAACCTGGCAGGAACTTGAGGCCGCATGTTTATAGCAGATATAAAAAAGAAACAATATTTATTATTGTTTGTAAAACATCAAGACTTTTCTTCTTGCAAAATTTGAAAAATTCAGATGTATGGTGTCGCTTTTTGGGAGGTATAGTAAGAATTAAACTATAAAAATAGGGAATAAATACAGAATGTCCCACAAAGGAGTTTAAAATGTTAAAATTTAAATAACATTCACAAAAATAACAAATATATATACATTAAAGTCACAAAGATGTTTAAAATATTACTAATTATATTCTAATGTCGAAACTTTTCCAAATGTTTTTCATAGGTTTAATTTGCTTTTTTTTTATTTTCAGAATAGTTGTCAGTAGATACAAGTAATACACAAAATGACCTTGAATCTTTTTTTTGAGCAACGTAAATGGATTTTAAAGTGCTTTTGGAAATATGAAGACATGAAAGAAGTGTAAGGCAATCACAGGCAGAATTTAATACTGCTTAAAGTCACGAGTAACAATAACGGCATTACGCAATAAGTTTGGGCAGGAAGGATCGGTAGAAGGGACAATGTGGCAGGATGAAATCGATATAGGACGAAAGAGGAGAGAAAGCAGTGGTACAGACTTTTACAAGATCCTCCAAGAAGTCCATACTTCAATTTTCGCATGAATCTGGTGTAAGAAAATCAAGTGTCCAACGCATTTCAAAGTAAGCGCAGTAGAAACCGTACAATCACAAGCTGCTTTAAGTGATAAATGAGGACGATACTGATGGACATCTCCAATTTTGTGACTGGATTTGCGATAATAAATAATTGACTGATTTGATTTTTTTGGTCTGATGAGATGACTTTTAAATTGAATGGTTCTATCAATCGGCAGAGTGATGTGTACTGGGTAAGAAAAATCCCAATGTTATGGCGGAATGAGCTGTTAATCTTCTTGGATTTTTAGTATGGTCTTATTAGCAGAATAAGTAGGGGCTATTCTTTTTTTGAAAGAACAGTTACAAGTGCTGTATACCTGAATATGGTGCGGGACTCAATTGTGTCAGGTATTTAGTTACTCTACTCAGGCGAAGATCATTTTTTTCTTCAACAAGAGGACTAATTGTCATATTACCATCGAGATGTACGGAAATTCCTGAATAAAATATTTGTTGAGAGCTGTAAGCCAAAGAGAAAGTACTGAGTATTCATACAGATCACCTGGTCTAATACTATTAGATTTCTTTTTGTTGGAACTCTAAAGGAACTGCATGCTCCAAAAAACTAAGTAACAGGGATTCCATGAAAAGGGAGATCGAAAACTGTTTTGACTTAATTCTTATGGAAACCATATGACACATTTGTCGATCTTTTCGATATTGTTGTAATTGTTGTATTGCTACCATTTTGGACATCTTTATGATCTTAAAACAATTATATATTTTTTCGAGTTCTTAAAGTTTCAGCAGGATACTCTGCATATTTAGTTTCTCATGTGAATGTTTTCTTACATATTGTCTGTTGCTGATGTCATTTGAATCACCTACGTGATTCATGTTATCTATCTTATCCTATTATCCTTTCTTTGCTCCTCAAGAGAATTCTCTAGCATGCATCTACTTAAATGTTTTTTCATAGATGTGGTGTGGCAATTTAAAGATGATTCTGATGTCTTTCCATCTGACAAAAGGTTAAAATTGTATTCCATAAATTTCTTCTATAACTTTAAGACGGATTTTCATCGAACTGAATTAACCCTTTGATTAGTAAAACTTCGATATTCTGTAAAATTGCAAGTGTGAGATTCTTTATAAGCTCACACCTACAATTCATTCATTGATAGATTATTTGCTTGAATTTTAATTAAAAGCTATAGAAAATTTATTTAGGAATTTATTCAAGACGAAACGGAAAAAGAGTTATAGATAATCAAAATTTATATAAAAATATGAATAATTTAAATACGAAAACTAAATAATTTGACTACATCATATCTCTTCACTGGGGAAATGATTTTTTAAAATAATTGGCCAATATCGTACTTTTTATGAGTTAAAATATCAAAATTAGAATTGTTACAGAAAAATTTAAATTCCTTTTATCAATAATGATTCCTATTAAATTCCTACAAGATTGTATGAAAAAATAATTTCTCACACAAATAATAGAAGAAAAAGGTTAGAAATGTCATGGATCATTAGCTTAAATAAAACGGTTATCATTTTTTTCAATAAATTTCAAAGTAGGGTTTTTATTTTTAACGGCTTGTTACGGCATGAAATTGTATGCCTTATTATAATCAAATGAGCTTTATTATAGTCACAGATGATGTATATGAATCCGAACTCTTATCTGTAATGAATCCGAATCGCTTATGCACAATAATGAAGAGAAGATGAAAATTCTTTAATACCTAAACAGCATTTTTAAAATCCTCAATTAGCTTAATGACTGCACAAAGATAATTTTTCTTTCTTTCTTTTTTTGAGTCATCGCAGATAGTCCTGTTCACAGTTTAACTATCTCAAAAGCAACGGATGCAGTTATTCCTTAAAAACAAATTTTACGCAACATTCGGTACTATAAGATATAATTATCTTTTTTCTGCGATACCAAAATAAATTATTCCTTTTGAGAAGAGGATTAGATTTAATGTTTTTTTTTAATTTTTAGATTTAATGTTTCAGGAGATAGTATACTGATTTCAAGATGATGATAACAAGTAAATTATCAACATTCGTATTTGTTGAATAGACTTCTTATTAATATAAATGAATCATAAAAATATTCGTTGAATTCCTTCCTTTGTTGTGTTTTAAAAATATATAATGTTTGTGGTGTTTGTAAGTGTTTTTTCTTTTTTTATTTAACTCGAGTTTTCCCGCTTTTGTATGAAATTTGGTGATTGCTTTGGTGATTCACTTATTTCCTGATATATCTAGGTTCTTAACTTCTATATACTTGTGAATACAATTTTATATACTCATATGCACTCGGTGACAATAAAATATTTTAATGTTTTCAAAGCTTACTTATCAGTTTATGAATTCATTTTTTAATTCCATATAAATGGAGAATTCTGATAGATAATTGAGATTTCACAACACTACTACAAATCAGTGACATACCTTCCTTGCGTAGTTAGTCTCATAGTAAAGAAGAGATATTTGCAGATATTTTTAATGGATGCTGAATTGAACCTGGTTAGTGAATCCCGGTCTTTAAGACTTGGCGAAGAATTTAGCGAATTCGGTGACAAAAATGAAATAAAAGGAAATAAAAGAATTATGATGAAATCTCTATTAAGAGGCAAAGTTTGAGATCCTTCTGAAAAATTTTATATCCGGATGAGAAAATATAAAAAGGTGAAAAGGTCACACAAGGAATCAATTCTCTTTTTGGAGTACTGATTCTCCGTTTCGAGTGCTAGTTGTATATTCTGAACTTTATCACTGTTTTGAATAATCTGCTTTTTATCTGCTTGTGGTGTGGTTTTCTGCAAGTGCTGCTTCTTTGTGTACGCCTTGGGTGAGATTTTACTTATACCTTCTTTGTTTTACCTTCGTATTTTTGCTTTTTTGTCGAATAATGCATCGTTTTTCCAAATTCAGCGCGATCTTTCACCGTACACTTACCAGATGTTTTTCGGTAATAATATTTTAATAATGTATTCTGAAATATACTAACCCTTTGCATTCGGAAAAGTAATTCAATGCATAATTATTTATCTAATACATGAACTTGTTTATTATACAGAAAAATAAATGCATACAATTGTTTTAAGTTGAGTTTCCCTGAAAAATGAATCTACATCTTTTTATTGTTCTGTAGGTATGTTTTATCGATTAAAATTAAATAAATAAAACATCAAAATGGTGAGGGAGAGCCACCATCTGAGCGCAAAGAGTTAGACAAAAAAAATGAGAAAATAAGGAAATAAAAAAAAATCCTACTTGAATTAATGTATTGAGAAACTGAAAATAGTCTGAAAGTCAAGACAAAATCATAAATGCATGACACGCTGGTGACCTTATAAGAAAGGAATAAACTCCCAATTACCATCAGAAGAGAGTTCTTTTACAGAGGAATTTAGAGAATTTGTGCCACCAATGCAGTAAAATCAAATCACTTCAATTCAACGAATTTCTGTTAGAACCTCGCGCTTTCACTATATTTTTCGACGTTCATATTTTTGGTAGCAAAATATTAGTTTCAACAATTTATAGTATGTTAATAACATCAGGTTTAAAAAACTTGATTTTTATGATTAAACTAGTAGCTTACGACGATTTTATTGTGCACTCGTTGGTGTGAAATGGAAGCATGGAGAGGAGAGTGCAAGCTCTGGTGTTATCCACGCCATCTGTCTTGGGTTCAAAATTGCGAAGTTTGTCCCAAAATAACCTTCGTGTTGTTTTGAGACGGGACATATACATGACAAGCAATTTTGGAAACCGGCTGTTCATATACCATATTAATAGCATTATTTTAGTTATGCCAACTAACTTTGATTAACTATATTTCATGACAACAAAAGAATAATAATTTTAAATTACATTTTTACAGTAAACATAGAGTATTCTGATTAGTTCAGAGCGATGAAATAAATTGGCAATAAAATTGAAGAAATTGTTTTAATTGTTGAGACTGGACAAAGACTAGGGATTGCAATATCGGACAAAAATTTCAATACCGGTATTCGGTATTTTTTTTTATCAATACCGGGATACCGGTTTTAATACCGGTATTAGAAATTTTTTAAAAAAGAAAGAAAACATGGACGTTTCTTTGTTTTATTTGCCAGCTTTATTAGAGAGTATAAATATCAGAAAAAATAATTTGTAACTTATAAATTGTAACAGTATATAAAGAATCACAAAAAAAGTAAAGGAACATCTTATTTATTTAAATCACAAAAAAGTGTAAATATTCAGTCTGTGGTACTATTACAAATTTTTGAAATGTAATTTTAAAAAACATAATGCATCAATTGTATTGTTATTAAGCTTGAAAAGTAATTTTGTGCAAAAATTTCCAGCTGTCGAAAACGCTCTTTCAGCATCTACGCTATTTGTTGTACTGTTAGCAATATGCGATAGACTTTTTCCAAGTATTTACCTCTAAATCTCTCATCTTCAAATAAATCGATTCCTCATCGGATGGTTTTGTATATAGCTGATTTCTGTATTGTATTTTGGTTCTTTGAAATTTTTTTATTTATCGTTGAAATTTTTTTTATTTATCGCTAATTCTAGTTTTTGTTCAAGAGACAATTCCTTTTCACTATCGACATTTGTGTCATCATAATCTTCGATAACTGAACTGAATTCTTCTGAATGTGGATAGGTGTGTGGGAAAAAATTTTAAGAAAATTTACTATAAACTTAATCAGATTTGAATGGGTTATTTTCTTTTCTTCTTTTTCATTTTCATTTTTAAAATCATTATAATTATTTTATAAGATATTTTCTAATTCGGTATGCCTTTCTTTTATGCGATTTTTCAATGTAATATATAATTCTTCAGATAATGATGCGTGTTGTTCTTTCAGTGATTACAATATGAAATTTATTGTTGCATTAGCTGTTAATAAGAATCTCTCCGATATAATGCTGCTGATACAATTCTGGATATTAAATCGAATTCACTATCTGAAAAATTAATTTACAGGTTTAAGTCGATTATTTCTTTTTGGATTGAATCCAAAAATCGTTCTATCATTAGGAGTAAACTGTTCCAGCGTGCGTGTTTTAGAATCTAATATTAACATATACTCTGTTTTATTTTCAGTTAGTATATATTTTAGTTAGTTTAGTTTAGTTTAGTTATATTAACGTTCGGTTTGAAGCAACACTAGGGATATTTTAAGACGGACCTCGTAATTTTGAACCGCGGTCAGATGACGAGGACGACACCTGAGCTGGCATCCCCCTTTCCACAACACACCACACCACACCAGCGGGAGGACGTTTGGTCACGACAGATTTAACGTGCAACAGACCCCCTTACACGACGGTTCTTCGGTGGAATTGGGTCTCGAACCAGAAACCCTCCGGTTCCGAAGCCGAGATCTTGCCACCGCGGCCCCATATATTTTAGTATTTTGTCATTTTTTATAGGGGAACGTTTAAATATGTTAACAATTTTTCGAACTTTATAAATTAAAGGAAGCAATTCTTGATGGGCTAATATTTCATTCTCATTAGCAATATCTTCTTCAACAGTTACATTGCCATTATCTTCATTGTCAATATCACTTTCACTCTTACTCTCTTCAAAGTTGGAATCCGAAGTTTCTATATCCACAGTATTTGGATTCTTCTGTTCTTTATTTTTTTTGGTATAATACCCCTATTACTCCTAATTGAATTCCATGAGCAGAGCACAATTGCTGATTTCAGCAATCAATTTTCCGACTTTTTTCATAATTTTGCTCCATCAGTCGTTATGGATACAATATCTTCTTTCAGGGATAATCCATGTTTCGCTAATTTAGATTTAAACAATTAATTCAGCCATTAATTAGCTAATTAATTTCGCCTGTTAGGGATACATAAAAATGAAAACGTATAGTATTTTGCTATGTTGTTGATCCCTGAACATATAATGGAGAAAATTTTAAAAAATTCTAGTAAATACCGAAAAAACGGTATTTACACTTGTGAATACCGGTATTGCAAAATTGTACAAATGGCTCAAAATACCGGTATTCGGTATCCAGGTATACCGGTATTGCAATCCCTAACAAAGACATGTTTTGCGATATCTTTGAAAACGTATGGTGGTGTGGGCATATTACCGTAGATAATACATTAAGTAGCCATGACTTTACATTAGGAATCTGCAATATCGTTTCCACGCCATATAAGTTTTATGATTGGAAAGAGAGAATTACAGAGATTCTTAATAGATGCCGATCCAATGAATCTTGATCATGACGACCTGACAACAGAAATGAAGATTCTGGAAAATGCAGGAATTAGGGATCTATTTATTATAGAACCTAAGATCCAGAGAATCTTCTGGAGAATTGCTTTTGACGGTTTTCTTGGTAGGGAAGCTTTATAAATACGAAGAAGAGCTCAAAAGAATTAATCTTTCCCTGAATTTTTTTGTAGAGCAAGGTAAAACATCTGTTAGATTCATAACGCTGTTATTATTTGTTATCTTCTGTCTGCTTTATGTGGTTAATATCTAAAAATGCTGTCTTTTGTATGAATTTTGGTTGTTTTTGTTACCTATGCCTCGTGATTTTTAATATTCGTGGAATAAAATGTCTTTTTCTATTATTCAGTTTAATGGAATACATTCACTGTCAATTCATCGGATGATTTTCTTACCAATTTGAGATGAAACTTGGCAAAATAAGTAGAGTATTTACGACTTGTTTTTCACCTATAGATGTAATGTATAGTTAAGTAATGTTTTTGATATTTCTCTCGAAAATGGTGGGGGCAGTTGGCCATTGAAAATTCATCTAGGGACCATGAGCTTACATAAAAAATAAAAATTGACAATAACGGATGTGCATTCAGGCTGGAGGACTTTTCTATGGTTTTACTATTTTAAATATATAGACAACAAAAATGTCAGAATGTGCTTAAATAATATAACAACACAAAGTAAACATGCAGGTACCCGCTAAAATATAATTTGCAGCCACCAGAAGAATATTATACAAAAATTTTGAAAAAAAAAATACTCTAGCTTTTAATTTCAAGAAAACTTTGCTTGAATGACAAAAGCAACCTACGACACCATCCCAACGAAAGCAGTACATAATGAGTACAAATAAACACAATGTCAGTGCCACATGAATCAAATGCTATGGATGACTTCTAATATTTAATGCTGTCTTACTCTGTCTGTAATTTTACGATCCTTCTCTGAAAAGTACATAGCACATTCCAAAACTAAGTAGCTTCTGTACATTTGACGTTATCAATTCAGAATAAAATATTGCCATTATATAATGCATTCTGATTTACAAAATGTGTTGAATTTTTGCAAATGATTAAATGGTAATTTTAGGTAGTGAAAAACGGCAAGTTTATCTCATTCAAATTTATTGCAGCTGTAAAAAATCATGCAGTAAAGTTATAAGAATTAGGCAAAAGTTTAACTGCATATTTTAAATTCTCTTACAACATCCATTTTTCTGTGATGCTTTTAAGCAACAATTATGTATCAGATTAAAGTGAAATAATTGAGTATTCAAAAACATTAAGATTATATTATAAAAAATTATCAGAATAGAATCTGAAACATTCCTTATGGAAAACAAAATCTAATAAAGGTGTGTTTTCAAATGTGGGCGTTTCATTTTAAGACAAAACTTACATAAGACTAACTTACTTAAGAAAATTAATTAAAATATTGTTAATTAGTAATTTATTCATAAATGAACCATTTTAAGCAAAATAATAATAATCGCTTAGATCACAGTTTAATGAAAAAATTTTTTGAAAAAATTTTAATGACGCGCAGCCAATAACAAAGCATTTTTTAATGCATGCTTAAATGTATTGAAGAGAACATTTAATTTGCAGGAAAACTGGATGCTCTTGAAGCCATTTAAAATATTATTGCAAAAGAAAAGTTTTAGAAATTTTTTAAAGCGAAGTTTGTTTAGTTCCAATAAAAACACTATTGTTTGCCTTAGAGGGAAGTAATTACTTTCATCATTTTTAAATTTGAAACAAAACGAACGAAAGTAAAGAAGGAGAAACAAAATGTATTTTTCTGCAGCTTAATTAGAATAAGTTTCCATTTATAAGTAGAAAAATATTGATGCGAACTTTGTTTCAACTCAATCGATTTTATTAATTATATCAAAATGTCGCAGCTTAGAAAGCATAATTTAATTTCTGTAAGTGGAATATTAAAATATAATCAACAACCTGAAAAAATATTGATTTCCGCTTAAAAACTAATTTCATGGACTTCGAAGTAAGTTTAACAAAATATTATAGAATGGATTTTTTGATTTACTGTGGAAAATAAGTGGTAAAGAAAACTATTTGAAAATAATTTTGGATGATTTTTTGTAAGCCTTTTCTTTTTGCTCTAAGAAACTAGTCTTAACAAGTTAAGAACTGAAAATGTTTTATCCAAGATGAAATTTTCAACTAATTCAGTTCTGTTTGGAAAATTTTTCTTTACAGGATTACTTCTTCTATAACGTGGAGTAGTTTGTTGGTTGATTAAAAAAAGTAATAGTATCAGGTCGTATAAAACTATAATTTTTTTCAATTAATGTCTTGCACTACCCATCCAATAAAGTCAATAGTTCGGCAGTGAGGTGAAAGATAAGAAGTTCAAATATTGATTTTAGCTGAACTTAATGTTTTTGAGTCCTTGAGTACATTAAATCTAAACGTACAGCACATATCACTTTTTTACTTTCTTGTATACATAGTATAGAAAAAGTATAGTATTAATCAAAAAATTTGAACTCGAGTTTTTGACGATTCCCTGAGTTCGAAAAACTCATTTTTTGGACAAAGTTCGTCTGTCTGTGTGTGGCAAAGATAATTCAAAAATGCTTTTAACTAGGCGGTTGAAAATTGGTTTACGCTTTTCACACCAAATTTGCACATTCTTATCAAATTTTGAGTAAAATATATTCAGAAGAAGCCGTGTTGTTCTAATATCAGTTAACGCCATAATACAAAACGGAAAGAGTTAGATTGATGAAAATTGGTAAACAGGTTTAACATCTATAGTGGTAACAGGTTTAACTTCTATAGTGGTAACAGGTAACAGGTTAACATCACCAGTCGAATTTTGAGCCAAATCCAATAAAAGGTTGATTTTCTGTCGGTCTATACTTTCAGAAAAAAGTAAGCCGGCGTCCTGGCATAGGGGTAACGCGTCTTCCCCGTGATCTGGGCATCCTGGGTTCGAGTCCCGCTTTGGGCATGGTTGTTCTTCCGTTGTTCTATCTGTGAGATGTGTGAATGTGCTCTCCTGTAAAAAGGGGTTGTGCAAGCGAATGAGTGACTCATGAGTAGCAAAGTCGTACTCTTGGCCCTAGTTGGCGCTACTAAACAAACAAGAGAGGCTCCCCCACCGGCTTAAAATCGCTGTCTTCGTAACAGCTGGCTTGTCCATAGCAAGTGCCATAAGAAACAACAACAACAGAAAAAAGTAAGTGTGATAGTTGAAAAACGCAATGACTGAAATATATCAAGTTAGGTATGGGATTTTGTGACTAGAATTGCAGCTTTGTGTCAAATTTTTGTTTCAGTGGGTTGAGAGAAATGTATATAAAACACAAATTCGAGTTTTGGATACCATTAACACATGCCAGGGATTAATCGCCAAGTAACTTGCCAAGAATGATATGATAGATTCAGTGAACATTCTTTCAGCTAAATTCACGCTGAAAGTTAATATTTCATAAATAGTGTATGCAAGGCTTTTTCTGGAATAACAAATTTATTAAAGAATATGTGCGAAAGTTTTGGGAAGACTGTTCCGGTTGGTTGTTTATAAAAATCTACTGAGTGAATTTTACATTCGTCTTGTGAATCTGATTTGTTTTCGTATATAGTTCGCTTGCATTTATTCTCGATTATTCTCCATACTATTCCTTTTTAAATTTAGCTGCTGGTTTGAATTCAGATTAATTTTGTGACAAATACACTCGCTCCAATGACAAGTGCGTGATTATCAATAATAACAGCTCTGCCCTGTTGTATGAATGCAATGAATCAGTCTGAGCTGGGGTGCGATGCAGTAAGCATTTACTCAATTCCCCTAAAACTGTTAAATTGATAGCTTAAATGTTTACCTCTTTTAAGTGTTTTGTTTTGTGAATATTTAATGTCAAAATGATAAATTTAATTATATGCGAAATATAATATAATAAATTTATATAAAATTATAAATTTATTAATATCATTGCAGCTAAAGGTAGCGTCACCTCATATTAGTAATTGATGTATATGTAACGTTTAAATAAAACATAGAGATATCTGGATGCCCTTATTTACATTGTAAATCAAGTTAAAATTTGATTGAATACTAGACTGAATGATGAATGCATTGAATGAATGCAAAAATGGGAAATCTAGAATTCCAACGTTTCTGAAATAATAATAAACAATATAATAATCTTTTATTATTGAAGATGTCTAATGTTTTACAATTTATGTTATGTACTTAATTTATAAAGGTATTTAGTATATTTCTAACCTTTTTACGTAATTCAGTATAACTATTCAATGATTCCATTTTAAAGAACATCAATTTGTGGAAAACGTATTGTAATTCGGTTTCTCTTGGAAAGCAAATAAAATTCAATTCACTGCAATGCCAATATCCTTCTGAATCTTAATGGTATTCGGTTGGAAATTTTATATACACTTCCAAATATATATTGCTTTTAAACTGTAAAAGAAAAAAATGCTTTATTTCACACTCTTGTTCAGATGAATTTATTTACTAGAAAAATATAATTAATTTTAGATTTTAATGTGGTGTTTTAATAATACTTTGAAATATATTATACAAGTTTTGCATAATTTGATTAAAATATCTGCATTTTATAAGGAATCAGCTTGTTAGAAAATGTAAGATTTTTTTTTATTAAAATGTTTTTATCTTCTCAAATTTATCTGTTTTTTTTAAATGCCTATAAATATCGCTCATAGAAAATAAAATAACTGTCAAAAGTTTCAAATTATAATCTGCTTTCTGTGAGAGCCGGTGAGTCAAAATCATTTTCTTACCAATTTCTGGCTAGTCTCCAAAATACCGTTGAGACGGTGTATATATTTTACATGCCTGAAGTGAAGAAGCAATTCGTCCAATGTTGCCGGAGAAAATTGGAAAAAATATGTAAATTCCATGTGATTATATAATATCTATTTCTTTCTATCTCTCTCTACATATACAGAGTGGACAAAAAGTCGGTAAAAGCTTTTAAAAAAAATATAAAACCCGGAAAATTAAGCAAAATAAAAAAAGGTTTGCAGGTTTAGCATCAATAAGTCACGGGAGCTTTTTTTTTAAAAAAATAATTCAAAGCCGATTGTCAATCAAAAAAATATTCAAATAATCAAAAAAATAATTCAAAGCCGATTGTCAGCCGATAGGTGACATTTCGTGTATAAGTGAAAAGAAAAAGACACGCAAATAAAAAAAATGTTACCAAACCATTTATTATAGCAATATGTGTTCCATATGTCCTCCACCACAGGTGATAACACATTGCAGGTGTGTCACAAATCCAGCAACAGCAGAGTGCTGTATGTCCTGCTGTATACATGATAGCTCTTGGAGGATTGCATTTTTCAATTTCGACAGATTGGATGGATGGGATCAATACACCGGGATTTAAAAATTTCTCTATAGCCAAAAGTCTGCTGGTGTCAGATCTGGAGACCAAGAAGGTCATGGAAACGTCGCTTCTGCAGCCTTCCAGTGCAGTGCTAGTTTATGCAGCGGATTCTGAAGCTAATGTTTCAATTTCGGCTGCAACGTGCGCCGAACGTGTCTGCCTAGACTTTGTTGTCCGAACCTTACATGAACCGGATCCAGTTTCCACAAATCGCTGAACAAGCTTTATGAGGCCTGCTACTATTAAAAGTTTTCCAGTCTCCACATTTTTCTGAAGTCGGAATGTAAGCAGTGCAAGAGTCGCTGGTTCCTGGTTCATGTGAAACAGCTTCACCAATAAAACTTTATCTTTTTCACTCAGCATTCTTGTTCCCTTCATGGCATGCAACGGAGAACTGGTTCTGAATCAAGAGCGTAAGTATTTATAATTGCCTGTCTCATTTGCATATTTCTAACTAAGTTGTTCTTACCAGCGCCATCTGTCGACTGTTTTATTCTGATCTTAAAAAAAAAATCCCGTGACCAATCAATGCTAAACCTACAAACCGCTTCTTATTTCGGTTATATTTTCGTTTCGAATTTTTAAAGTTTTTACGGACTTTTTGCCCACCCTAGTATATATATACATACTAGTGTGTAAAACTTTAGCAAATAAGGAATTATTCACCATACAACAATAAAATTATAGGAAAGAGCTGTTTGTGATCTTTATAATGAAACGCCAACTCAGCAGAAAATTAATGCACATGCAAATACCTGGACCATTATATTACAGTGACACGTAGGCGCACAAAACGCACAGAGTCAGAATGCGCAGTGCAAGGTTCACTTGCAGTTTTTGTGAATTATCATGCTCACAGACAAACTTAATCCCCAAAGAATTTTCTTGAACTCAAGGAGGTCTAAAATAAGGAGATTCATGAAATCTCCTCATTTTATGAATCTTATTTTTTCTTCTTCGTTCCTTTTCATCCAGGAAGTCAAGTGATTTGAAGATTATATGACTTTCCCTTTGCATACTTCTTGTATGAGTAAGCAAATGTTCCATATATATATTAATAATATTATATTAAAAACTAAATGAATAGTAACTAAGGTATTGTAAAAGTTGAAATAAACAATACTTTCAGTAAAAAAAAAAAAAGGCTGTTTAAATTTAACTTATCGTTATAACTTCAACTCAAATAAATTCAGAGATAAAGTTTTAAAGATAAACTTATCTTTAAGATTTCAAAGAAAAGTTTATCGTGATAATACAGAATAAATTAATTTGAAATGTAGAATTACATTTTAAGTTGAAATGTGTTGAATTTCATTCAGAAAAAAATCACGGGAGGTCAAATATTATAAAATATTTTGATAAAAATACTTTCTGTCATAATTTAGTATTCCAAAATTCAATAAAAGCATCTCAAAGAAAGAAAAAGAGAATGGATTTTTTTTTCAAATGCATTATATTTGGCTGAAAACAGACCTAGAAATACAAGAGACTAAGTGTATAAATATATCTCAAAGGAAAATATACGTTATATGGTGCAAAATATACGTTATCCTCAAAAGAGTAACAATAAATGTAAAATCCGCCAATAGCCAATGCATGCGGAGTGATGAGAATGACCCCTGTGATCATTGCTAAAATTTTCATTCATGCCAAATAGATCCTATTGGGAGTGTCTCATGCGTTGAATATATAGAAGGAGATACACTCCGTCACTGAACTCGTCACCAATAATATACCTTTAGAAGAACCTACTAAGTAATACTGCAGCTTTTCATCCTCGTGCTTAATGTGTACTCCATCAAAGGGATATTTGAAAGTGTAAGCATATTTGTATCTCTCCCACCCTACCATAGCAGCCGGTCGCTACAGCAAAGAAGCTTGAACTAAGGCTGAGTCTTAATGGCCATCGGTCATGGTGCAGCTTTTGCTGTAGTAAAAAGGCCGTGTCTGGAATAGAGGTAACTCGTCCCACAACATTTTAATGCCCACCAGAGAAGCGAGAATCCACCTCTGAATCGGAAGTTTTCATCCCATTATCTGAGGTCTTCCGAGGAGATATTTGAACGAGTAAAATGGTCTTCAATAATTTTTTTAAAGACAGGTAGCTTTCATTTTTTTTCTCTTTCTTATGTTTGAATACATTTTACACATGTAAGTACAATTAATTCTTTTGAATAAAAATATTTTGAACAACTGTTGCCACGAACAGTGTTTTAGCATTTGATTTGAAAGCAAATTATTCAAAGCAATTTTATCTAAGAAACGACTCTGTTTATCTAAAAGTTTATTAAACTATTACTATCTTTATTTTCGGAGCCTTTAAAAATTTAGTCAATTCTAAATTCATTACTAGCCGTTCCAAAGTGGAAATTCGCGGTTACGACACGAAAATATTCTCTTTCAATTGAAGAGTATTGAACCAAACTGAAAGTCGATAATTAAAGATGAAGATTCAGCTGAAAGAATGACAGTCGTAAAAATAATTACAATGCGAATGCTGTATCGATTTTTAAAAGTTCTTAGAATTTCCAAGATGCGTTTTTTATATCAAAATAAATAACGGTAATTTGAATTATGATGCAGATTTTAATTTTTCATTTCGTACGAAGTCAAACTGTAGCAAAACTGCATCTTAAGTTTTACGATCTCATGCTTATTTTGGTTTTTGACATTTTATGATTCATAAATTATTATGTATCACTTGAACTCAGCTATTATTCTTAGAATGTTTTACGTATTAAATCGTTCATTTTTAAACACCGAAGGGAAACGTAGCTATAACGAACAGAAACTGTTAGTTTTAATAAAAGTAAACACTTACATGATTTGATTTTGACTTTGAACACCGAGAAGCAGTTCAATGGTACGGAAATTCAGCTTTAGAGAAATAATAAAAAGTAATAATGAATTAATTTGTAAAGCATATGTTTATGAACTGGCCGATGACTTTTCTAATTTATAAAATTCTGTAAATTTTAACGATTCATTCGAAAATATTTGTACCAATAATCCCCTAAATATTACCTATATCTTTTGAGTAAGTAAAGGAATATGTTGTGCAAATCAAAAGAGAACTTTGGCTTCTAATTTCACTAATTCAATTAAAAAAGTTTCCTACAACTAATACAAAAAGAAAATACATGTTTTCTAGGAAAAAAATATCCTATCTCGGAATAAAATTTATAGAAACCGAATATTTCATTAAATACAGGGTGTTTTTTTTAAAAAAACTGACGGTACTGAGAGACCTCTGTATCTGGAACTATCAGCCGCAAAACCACCAAATTTTGTATTGGATTATTGACGACATGGGAAAAAGGAATCCGAAAAATTGCCGATAGGGGTAATGTAGCGCTTTTGATCTAAATTTTAAGTTTAACTGCAAGATAAAATTTTAAACTGCTACAGTAAACAGATAAATGAATAACAAAGAATTAATTTTTCCACAAATGTGCTTTATTAGAAAAAATGACTTCTATAAATGGTTACAAATTATATATATAAAAAATAAGAGTAGATTCTATTCGACTTCCTTTTTATTCAGTAGAATTGCTTTCACGGGGAAGATATCGGTTATTTTCAATATGATCTGCATTTTCTTGGACTAAGCATTGCATTCTGCACACCGTATTCTCTACAGCTGAATGCAACATTTCAGGAGGGATGTTCATAACACTCCGTGTTATGTTTTCCTTTAAAACTGATAAGTTTGAGACTCCGACAAGATATATCTTTGATTTTAAATAACCCCGCAGAAAAAAACTCACATGGGTTAGATCCGGGGAGCGAGGTGGCCATGCGAAAGAAAACAGCTGCTAATGACTCTTTCTTCTTAAAAGTGATGGTGCAACAGTTGCTGTACGGATGTACCAATATGTGGTGGTGTTCCACTGCATAAAGACAATTTTATCTAAGCATTGCCTTTGCTGAAGTTGTGGGATAACAAAACTACTCAGCATATCATGATATCTTTGAGCGTTTACGGAACAGGTCTGCGGTCCTGCTTGAGTAATAGTCTCAAAAAAGTATGGTCCGATGATAAAATTTGCTGTAAAACAACACCAAACAGTTACTTTTTGAGAATGGAGTGGGATTTCTTGAAATGTATGGGATTGTTCAGACACCCAAATTCTAGACATTCTGAGTGTTCAACAGTCCCATTCAAATAAAAATGGGCCTCATCATTCCAGAGAAATTGTCCAAGGTCCAAAGTCCAGATAATTGTCCTCCATCCTGGCAAGAAATATCAAAGCAAAGGTTAATCGAAGATCATAATCTGTAGGTTTTAATTCATTCAAAAGGCTAATTTTATATGGATAAATTGAAGAATTTTTCTTAAAACTTTCCTTACTGTTGAAGCACTAACATCCAGTTGTCGGGAAACTCCACGTCTGCTGCTATTACCAGCATTGCTCGTCTGATTTCTTTCAACGATTGCAGTCGCAACATCTGTGATCGTTACCTCCGATACCGGTTTCTGTCCTCTTCCAGCCCGAGTTGCGAGAGAACCTGTTTTTTCAAATTTTTTAATCATTGCTTTCATTGCATTAATTGATAGAGATCCTTTACGTAAATTGTTTCTACTTCTAAATTCGCGAAGAGCGCCCGCTGCATTGGATGGCTTAAGATAAAAGAGCATCACAAGTAATGCGCGCTGTGCTAAAGTGAAATGCAATTTACAAATCAACTGATACTTGAAATGATTTTCAATACCCCTCTTCTTTTTTATACCTCAAAATACTGACGCTGGTGACGACTACGTAATAGGGATTTTGCAATTTTACCCCGTGTTGTATGCAAAATTTCAGCTGCCTTAAAGTGTAAAGTGCCACATTTTCCCCTATTGGCAACTTTTGGAACTAATTTTTTTCGAGGATTCTTTTTTCCCATGTTATCAATAATCCTGAGTACCGTCAGTTAAAAAAATATCCTGTATGTTGCAAAAGTATTTTTGAAAAAGCTTAATCGAAAAAGAGAATAAAAAATTCAATTAAAATTTTTTGATAAACCTAATAAATAATATTTTTATTTGGCATTGTGATCCGTTGATGACAAAATCTCAGGTTCACGGAAGCAAGGTCAACTGAAATGTAACGTAAATAATTATCTATTACAAATAAGTAGACAAGTAATTTTAATAAGTTTCCTTAAATGGAAAAATTAGAAAAGTAACGATTATTTAAAAAGTGTTGATTTTAATGAAATAATTAATTACATAAAAAATAGCATAGGAATAAATTAGAAACAATAATTTTGATTCGGATATTAATGCAGGCATGAAAAAACAAATTAAAAGCAGTATTTTGATTTAGAAATACAATCTACAATATAAAGTGTTATCATCGCAAATATCATATAACCACAACTACAAATAAGCTAATCCTGCACTGATAGCACTGAAAGTGACCGGAATGGCTATCATTGCAACAGCTTGGATCCGGAAAACTGAGGTTGGATTTCTAAGGGTCAAGATTGAAACAGCCATATTTGCTACCACTGCCCAAACCCCTTCCTTAGGAAGTCTGTCATATTTTTGATGCGGAGATAACTCTACCCACAAAATTGCGATGCCCATCAGGAAAAAGAGAGTCTACTTATTCGACAATATCTCATCCGCGTATTCCTGATGTTCTGGTGGAATGCAAATAGCATGTAACTGATGCACGGTGTTTTATATTATGAAGTCTATGAGATCGATTGGAATTAAGAATTATCAAATGAAGCGATGATTAATTATGATGCGAACGAGTTATGATAAAAGCAACATTTTTCCTAGAGAAACCGCCTTCTCTGCATTGCTCGATGCTGAATGCATATAATAGAAGATATCAGCTTTGCGAAGTTTAACTTTGTAATCTTGTAGAAAGTGCAGCGTAAAGATGCGCAAAAGGATCAATGATGTTATCTGTATAAGTTTGAACTGACACAGTTCTACTTGAAACAAAACTGTGGAGATCTAAGTGTTCATCTAAAGAGATGGTCCCTTTTTTCACAAATAAATAAGACCTGTATTGTATTAACCCTTTTCACAGATGCTAAGTAAATAAAGACGAACTCTAAATTCTTTACAAATCAGCAAAAATAAACTAAATTTTGAAAACCTCAAACATGATCATTGTCAGGTGGACATATTAAAATATCTACATCAAGCGGTTCCTCCCGCAACGGAGAGTAAGCTATACTTCAATGTACGTTTGGTACACAGGCTACTTAATGAAACTTTCTGCCTAGAGTAGAATTGGATATTCTTCTTAAAGCAACTGCAAAAAAAAAAAAAAAAAAAGTCCACATTTGGTTAAAGTTGGGGCTTACGTTTTAGTTCATTGTGTATATAACTGCGAATATAGGTAATCGGTGCTTAATGTAAATGCTGGTTGTACTTTATTGCATATTCTGGAAAAAATATTTATGTTTCGAAATTATCAAAGATACAATACTGAAGGATTCATATGAATCATACCCCCTCCCGTTTCCCATTCATATTTTCACTTTGACGTAATCTTTCAATGACCTTCCTTTCTATTTCTCAAGCTAAGAATATCTCTCGGTTATTGCAAGAATTATGCTGTTCTAGATTTATTTCAATACTGTTACAGCAAAACTTACTAACTTTCATACATAATTTTTTTGCTACATAAGGATGATGCATCGTGAAATCGGCAAAACCATTTTACACATTGCACCTTTATTCAGCATCAATAAATAATGTGAAACAAAATCCTCCAATGCATTGTGTGACTTATTATTTTCTCTCTGCACTAGCTATTGATGCTTTTTCTAATTTTTTAAAATTAATTTTGAAGTCTCAATTTATTAATCCAAAAATAAAAGAGGACAAAGCAGGTCTACAAGAGATAATTTGGAAAAATCCATACTTTTATATCTGAAGAATCAATCTGAAAGTCTTAGTATTTTTTTGTGGAGAAATTAGAGCCTTGATATTATGCTCTAATAAAATATATGTTTTAGCAAAACGGAAAGGCATACAAACACCAATTATAAATATGTTTATTCAAGCCATATGCGACTAGCATTCAGCGAAATATTTAAAAAAAATGACAAATTATATTTCAGTTATATAATGAAATGAAAATATTAGATATTCCAAAAGTTTATAGAATATGTAACATTTTAACAAAAAATGCACAATACAATGTTCTTAATAGTTTAATGTCTTTCCTGACATTGGATACAAGTTTTTCAAACGACATAATTAAAGTTTGTAATATCTCAGATTTCAAGTTAGGTTATATACTTTAAATATCTATCATAAAGGCATTCATTGAATAACTTACCTTCCATTCTCAAATGCCTTCCAAGAACATGCCGGGTTGATTCTCAGTCGGGTTTAGATCAGGGCACAGCAGTGACCGTTCAAGTGCAGTAACAGTTTTCAAGTTTAAATAATTTTTCGTAACATTGTATGGATAAGAGCATTATCATGTTGATATTCTCCATTTCTTCCCCTTTTATTTTCTGAAAATAATATAAGATCATTGTCTAATGTTTCTATGATTTTAGGAGAATTTTGTCGACTATCTAAAAAGACCAAATCCACATGATCTTTGAAACCGAAAACCGCTTACCAAATGACAGATCCATTACTACTAATTTGCCTACTGAAAAAGCTAATGGGCTCTTTTCGTAATCAAGCCAAGTATTTTATGTTTCAATCAGGTCTATCGAATTCCATTCACCGGATTCCATATTCATTTTTTCCATCACTGAAAAAGACAGCCATCTATTCATTATCTATGACATGATTTTCGATCCCATTGTTTCTCTTACAAATGTGAAATTTTGAGAATGGTAATCTGAGAGCCCTTTTTACGTGAATCATATGTAATCAGTTTCTATAATTCATATGTGAACAGTATTTTTGAGCATTTGCTACCTGTAAACCTTTGCAATTTCGTGCACTGACATTATCTAACTCTATGCTATTCTTTGTATTCATCTATAACTGCGAATATCCAAGACACGTGGTTTTCCGGAACGAGGTTTTGACTCATATGTTGTCTTATACTTTTAAAGCGATTTAAAAGCTTCGATATTTTCTTAACAGTCTTACCGAGAAATTTTAAATTCAGAATTTTACTACTTCATTATAGAGATACGAAGATTTAGGCATCTTGAAATGCAGAACAGACCACTTTCTCTTTTTTATAATGCATTTCTCTCTCTCCCTCTCTCTCTCACACACAGACACACATATCCTCCTTTCGATGTAATATGTTAAGAAGTCGAACCAATATGAAAGAATTCTATGATAAGCTGTTTCACGACGTACTTAGCAGTACTTTGATAACAAATAAACACCATTATGCTTTGCCATATTATGGCAAAAGAAGAAAATAAGGAATTAAGCAAAGTTTTTAATTATGTTTTACTATTCTATTTACTAAAAAAAGATTTTTTGCTTCATACTAGTTTTAAATTCGTGCTATGCATTATATTTTTTAGTTCGTGTGTGATGTTCTATATTTGTCAAACATATCCAACAATTTAAATCTGTATTAGGTGCCTCTAATATCCTGTTAAGCTGTAAACCTTACTTTTGTGAAACAAAGCTTTAAGCTAATCAGTAAATCACGAAAGTAGTTTATTTTTTAAAGGCTTTCTTTGTTTAGAGATGCTTTTATAGAAATTAAATGGATAAGAATTTGCATTTACTAAAAGAAAGAAAAGATACATCGTCTTTGGTGCGGGAACGAGAATCAGATAAAGAGAAAACTGCTGAAATTGAATTATACTTCTGTTGATTTAATTTATATAATGATCCTAGAATTTCTTTGTAGACAACGAAATGGATGGCACATCATCAAATCGTTTCAAAGAATCTGTGTGTTTTTAAAAATGCATGTTTGTTTACTTTGGAAAAAAACCCCATTTTGTTTCCTTGTTGATAAAACACTGTCTTTGTATTTGTTCCAGAATATCTGCACGTAAGTAGTTATGTTGAATTCGTTTTTTTTTTTTTCAAAATAGAATTTCTGACATGAAATGGAATCGTGTGTAATCACTAGTTACTTCAAAGGTTTCTTTTGATGTCTGAACAGGATCAGATGAATTCCATTCAAATGTTTTTATCAACACTAATGGATTTCTATCCTTATTTGTTTCATTTGACACTTACTAATTTTCAAAATCAATAACAAATCAGTAAAAAAATCCATTCACAAAATTGAATTGCAGTGGAATTCTGTATTAAATTATTTTCCGGTATGACATGGTTTGTCAGAAACGACATATATTGAAACCCAATAAATTCAAACCACTTGAAAATTCTGCCAAAAGTTCAAAAACATTCTTTGAAATGATCCATAATCTCTTAGTTCCATTCATCCATTACTTTCTCAAGGCTGAATGAATAGCCGTTTTTGAAATGATGGACCTAACTGACAATCAGACGATAAAAAACGTGCAAGTACACGATCTAAGACCTCATAAGAGCAGAGAAGCAGATCTGATGTAAGCATGCAAAACCCTCTAGCATTATTTCTTATTCTCTCCCCAGTCTAACTGATTGATCAGTGGTTTTTAAATAATTTAAATATAGGAAAAAATAGTCAAATAATTTAGGTCACTGGTAATTTAAAATAGGTTAAATAATATGATCGTCTATTAATGGATAGGTGAATAGGTAAAATATAGGATTAATATAAGTCAAAAACATTCTCAAGATATATTGAATATAAAATTTTGTGTAGTTACTTTGTGTAGTTATTATACTTTGTTTTGTCGGAAATAAAGTATACAGTGCGTCCCAAAAGTTATGGACTACCATTTGTTTGGTTTTAAAAGCTAATTAAACGAGTAAGAAAGACAAAATATATTATGCAAGTATGTTTGAAGTAATGCAAACAATAAAATATTCAAAGAGTTTTAAAGTAGACCTAAATTTAATATAAAATACTACCCAAAGAATATACAGACAATCAGTCTTAAAATCTGATTTAAGTACTGATAGCCAAATTTGCCGATTCCAAGGTCATGTACTTGTGATGCAATAGCTTCCTGAGATAAAAATGAAGTTGTATTTCCTTTTTTGTCTGATTGTAAATTGCATCGCGACGTGCAGATCTCCAAAAATGACATTTTGTAAACCTTTCGTTTGAAAACTTGTGGAATGAAAACTGTGGACATTGTAAGAAAACTGGACGCAGCAAAGTTGGTGTTCACCAAATTCTGTCAAAAGGTGACATTTTGAAACAAAATCACTTTCTGGGCAACATAAGAAGACATCTAAATGGCAAAACAGAGAGATTTTCAGATAAGTTTCAACCTAGAATCTGACTGCATGGTGAATTTCAAGAGGTATGACCGTTCTAGTATCAAAATACACGGTACATTGAAATCTGTAGGTAAGTAAATTGTTTGATAATCACGAAATGCGTCAGTCGCCAAAGTTGACGAAACGGCATAAAGACACTCGTGTTCAGTGGGCTCGAAACCATAAGAATTGGACAATTGAGAGTTCTGAAAAAGGAGTTAAAAAAAAAGGAGTTGCCTATACACTTTTAGAACAGCACATTTTCATTTTTAATTTCTATCACAAATTTTGTGATTGTGTGACATATTTTTGTATAATATTATTATTGCCTTGATATTATTTGTAATTAAAAATGCTTTGGAAATTGTTATTCAACTTTTTCAATAGTAAAATAAAAAAAAACCCGTTGTCCATAAACTTTTGGCATGCACTCGAAAACTCGAATTTTATCATATGACAAGGTGAGACATGCAGTAAAAATGATTAGGGAATTAAGAGATTGAATTTAATTTGCTCTATATGTAAAAAGAGAATTAATGGAATTTGTGTAGCAAAACATTCTTGTAATAAGTGCAAATAAAAATATTTTCGTTGATAAGAAATATTTTTATATAACAATTAGAATTAATTATAACCAATTTTATTATTTTCCAAAAAAAAAAAAAAACCCTACGGATTTTATTTCGCAATTTTAGCATATATACAAGAATTCATAGTATATACAATAAAATTCTTCAGCACTCAAACGGTTCAATTTAAGCTAAAATTTTGCAAGTTAGAAAATGGAGTATTATTGCTTGTTGTCGTCTGGTATTTAGAATTGAGGAAAAGAATGCTAATTTTTAAATGGCAATATTTTCTACATTTTCTATATTGCTGTAAAAATTTTTAGCTATACTTTAAGCTTTTTTAAAATTGGGGATAGGTTAGAAGTTTTTCTTCTGTCATCAGAAATCATTTTGCAATTGATGTTTGCTTGAGTTGAATAGGCTAGGATCTGTTACCTTTTTGGAGGCTTCAGTTAGCTGCATAAGTTCAATCTGGACTTGCAAGGTCAATACAAGTCACAAATTCAACGTATAAACAAATTATTTTAATTTATCTACTCAGTTCAGAATTTCGACAAATACATCGTAAACTTTGTTTTACATAATTCATAAAGAATTTCTAAGTTAATTTTCCATTCAATAATTGCCTAGGCCAATATGATGCTGACCTAAGAATGTGAGTTGAGAGTATCTTATATATTTGGTGTTTGGCTAATTTTCTCCATTTAGAAAAGATAACCAACTCTATTTAAGAGAGATTTAAAGAAAATGTTTACTTCAGAAACTATATTTTAATCTACCTATGATGTTGGGTTTTGATAGCACCAGAGTCAAATTTGGTCATGCTGCATCAAAGATATAATTTCCCTATGGGAAAAATGATGAATTAATGTCACAAGAGAATGTGTCTTTTAGAATAATGTTCCTATTTCAGTGGTTATATATTTAGGATATAATTTACGCATTAAAATTTGAAGCTTATTTTGAAAGACCACAAGGATTATTTTTTGGCAGATCTCCTAAATTTGGATTACGGTCAGTTGAGGAATGGAATAGAAATCCACTCTTGGAATAGAAATCCACTCTTGAAACATTCTCGCTGTATCAACATGTGAGCATTTGGCTCAAAACGGTACATTCCATTTTCACCAGGTCCACATCAATGATGATATTTTGTCTTGAACTTGTCCATTTTCTCTCCCATAGCATAATTCACCATCAAGCTACCAAGACCCTTTTATAATATAAATCTATATAAACCAGAATAAAAGCAACATATATTGAAATGGTTAAAGGCAGCAGATGAAGAATTCAGTACATGTTTTTTTACGAGAAAAATGCATTCTATATGTTTTCTTTCTACGCTTTAAAATGACATCGGATTTACTAATAGAAATATTCGCTAATGATGTGTTCTATTCATTTTATTTGGAAAGCGAAATGATTTCCCATAAACCTGATATTTTTGAGATTTATGGCGAAGAATGTTTAGCTGTACTTGAATACAAGACAGTTATCGATAGCAGTTTTCACTGCGCAATTAGATGCCAATTTGCTTTTTATTATCATGTTTATGTTCAAGAAATACGTGAAAGTGTTCCAGTATTTATAAAAACTTGCTTTGACTTCGATAATTACATTAATAGTATGTGTAGCCGTACTGAAGTTTTCGGTTTTTTTAACAGTTTTTGAAAGAATTTTTGGTACATGCGCGTTTGTTTGGGTATTTATTTTTGTCGAAACATTCATGTCCCTCCTACAGATTGGATAAAATACATATGTTGTTGGGTATATATATGTTGGACAATGCACTTCGACAAATATGCCAATGAGTTTTACGAACAAGAGTAGCAAAGGATTATATATCAACAAATCAGTTTCTAGAACTTTTTAAATACGAAATATTTTTAAAATCCAAAAAATTGTGTAGATACTTATGATAATTTTAAAAGAATTTCAAAGTTTATTTGTCATGAGAGCCCTACCATGTCATGGATAAAATTTAATATTGAAGAGTTAAGATCTTGAAATGTTAACGATGCCTCCTTAAATCCAAAGAACTATGCCTATTTTACCAATTACGAAATGGAAAATGTTTTTCAATCAATTAAAAGGTTCAGCAATCCACCCACACTGAAGATTTCTGTATCTGCTATAGACTACATGGTTCAAGCAAAATTTCTAAATGATGACGATCTGGCTACGAATTATACTGGCTGCAAAACCTCAGTACCAACTAAGACAGAAATACAAGAGACAAGAATGCATTTTCAACCCTTTAAGATGGAAAATACGTCGTTGAATTCGGATGATTTAAATTTCTGTACTTCATCAAATTGAGAAGTTCTGCTACACAAAATGAAAATGCCTTCAGAGTTAATTGACTCTTTTACCAATTACGCAGAAAGTTTTAACAGCATGAAAATTGACTATTATGGTGGAAGAAACAGTTTGAATGATATTGGCCC
>JAPMOR010077573.1:0-14427 GCA_026543865.1 Argiope aurantia
AAATATTAAATCACAAAGGAATGTAATTTCTGAGTTTGATTTATCGTACAGGCCTTCTTAAGTCTTCTCTTTCTTAAATTTATGAAGTAGCATCAAAACGTAAAGTCACAGAACTTCAATGAAAACGAAAATACATCGTACGGCTTAGAAACGTGGTTGTGTTCAACTCGAAAGTATTTTCTTCTCAAGTCAGAGAAGAACATATCATATCCATGTGAGCTATATACATAATTAAACCACTGAAATTCAGATGTTTTATAAGATTTGGATGTTGAATACAAGTTTGGTCACATTTATATTAGTTTATTTATTCTCGAATAGGCAACAACGTTAGTTGAAAAAATGAAAAAATAAAGGTAAAGTTAGATGAAAAAATTATTATCGTAATATCTGGGCAGAATTTATTACAAGCCACGAAAGTTTAAACATGAATTTTATATTCCGAAATTGAAACATTTATTGCTATTGATTCCATATCACTTTACTTATAGGATATAAAATGGATATATCTTTACAAAGCATCGAAATCAAGAAATGCATTTTTAATTAATGCAATGCATCATTAAGCTTCGATGAATTTTTAATGAATACAATTCATCATTAAGCTTGCCGGTTTATATATTGACAAATAGTTCCTGAACGTTATCAATATATAGCAAATTAAATTTATTTTGTTTATTTTTCATACTATTCAAAACAATTGTATATTGATAAAACAGATTTAATAACGAAGAGAAAATATTTATTTCTCACGTTTCATTTTTTTACTTGTTGAATAATTTTCATTTAGCTTGAAATCTTTATATTATAATTACTTTGCGAAATTGAAAACAAAAATTCATATAATTAGTAAAATGATTGATTTTCATGTTTTGTAGAATTCCATTGGCTTTCTATACGGAAGCATAAGTTATAATGTGTTATGCCTTTATACATAGTAACGCATTAGACTTATTTTCATATCTACATACTTGTGTTTAAAATCGTTGGTTTCTTTTATTCAGAAGTATCCAAAATTTATGCTGATAATATGCTGCTCAAAATAATAATTTTATTGCATTTTAAAATTATAAATTAAAAACTACAAAAACTTCGTAAGTATCTATTCCTCTCTTTTGTTTTAATTACATAAATTAAAAAAAATATTAATGTCCGAAGAGCCCCTAGTAACTATTCATATTTGATTTTATGCATAAGAATACGAACAATTTGCGAAAATGTCTAGAATGTGGAAAGTCACAGTATTTGGCGCTTAACTGTGAAACCTTGAGCATCAACATTACAAATCTGATCATTTGGATACAATATACCCCAACCTTCATCTAGTTTTAACAGCTGTATAAATTTGAAATGACTTTCATCATAACAACGGAAACCGGTTGTTCGACCTGTCTGTAAAGAGAGTTATATATATTTTTACAGACACAGACGAGATAAAAAAAAAAAACATTGTTTACATTGCGTTGCGATAGTTGAAAGTAACAAATAAATAGTAGCAAATAATTCGATCACAAGTCGCTGTTACAGGAATATTCTGGAAGCTATTGTATGTGTGGTAAAATCAAATGACTATAATGTAGCTTGATTTTAAATTTATATTCCAATATTTAAAATATATTTACAGATTCCTTGAGAAACAGTTACTATTCATAAAAGTGCAGTTATAAAGCATATATAAAATCATTGAATAATAAAAATATGTATTGAAAGAATGAAACTGAAAATGAATTCCAAAACACCACACGATATTCTCGCGACTCTTGTTGACATGATATTCATTATTTAAACGAAAGGAAACAATAAAAAAACTTATTGCTCCATCTGAAAGTGGTATTACATTATAAAAATGACGAATCAAAGTAAATTAAAATAAAATTAAGATGTTCAAGGAGTTAAAATCCGGTGAGTAAGGAGGCCAAACAATGATGTGTCTATGTCCCATCCGTCTTTCAACATACATTGCTTCACAATGGGTCATTGCGGTGAGGGGAAAAATTGGCCTGTCGTTTCACCGGTCACGAATCGTCAGATTAAAATCGGGCCAACGTGGAAACCAAAAAGCAGTATTTCAACATCCCATCTATTTATCTTCATGCATGGAACGCATTTCGGATTATATGGATAGCAATTTAGGATTTTTCATTTGGAATATATTTCAGGATTTTTTTTTTTTTTTGAGAAATGCATATTGCACAGATGAATGCTGCTTTAATCAATGAAGAAGATATTCATTGATCTTCAAAACTATCATTTTAAATGGTAAAAATCTATCATTCGTATAAAAAGGCTCATAGTTAGAAGTATTTTGTTTATAAATGTATGATGCATCATTCCTTAAAATTTCAGTGAAAGTTTCTAATACCACTGAGAATGGTCTAAACCAATAAATTTGTCTTTCAATATTTCAGCAAGTTTTACAGATAGAAGCGAGAAACTTTGTATCTTTATAGGGGAGTGGAATAAAAAATTGTACTCATTAAAAATTTTTATTTAAATTTTTTAGTACTTCTCCATTTTAATTTTATAATATTGAACTCCTATTTTTAATTTTATAATATTGGAAATATACTCCATAAAATACTAGGAACTATATTCTACAATATTGTAAAAATGTTTATCAATATAAATGTTTATCAAGTCTTATGGTTTTGCATCATCCGAATATTATAAAACAATAATGTTAAATATTTTAGTACATTATTTTTTATATATTAAAGTACAGTATTGCACAATGTTGTTATTTAGTACACTATTGCACACTATTTTAGTACCTAGTACTAATTTCTCCTAGTATTTAATTGTGCTACAAAATACTAGAGGTTATATTCTAAAATATTGTAACAATATTTAGCAATATAACAGAAGTTTTATATTTTGGACTATATCCCATAAAATAAAATTGCGCACTGTTTCTTTTCAAAAATATCGTCATAAAATATATTAGAAAAATTTCGACGGTATTATACGGGAGATAATTAATGTTAAGGAAATCAAATCCACAATAATATTGAATTTGTCCGTTTGATTGCACCATGGATATGATGTCTGCTGGTTAATTTCAAACGATTAAAATTGAAGTAAATAATGAAAAAAGAAAACTTATTAAAAGAGAGAGACAATGATATAAAAAGTTTATCAGTCTGGTTTTTATAATTTGGTTCCTTGACAAATCATTGAAGAAATAAAACTTCTTCTAATAGATCATTTCTTTCTTCCACAGAGCAGAAACAAAATGTTTGAACTGGATTAATTAACTAAACAATTAATTAAAAATTATTTAGATAATTCTTTTAATTTGAAGATAAATGTTCGAATGAGATTCTTAAAAGTTTGAATAAGATTGTGTAAGTTAGAATAACGAATGCAGGAATTTTAATTTTTAAACGCCTGCATGAATTTTTTTTTAGGAAACGCCTATGTTTTAAAACTTTCTCAAATTATTATATTTTGTACTTCCATTTAAATTATATTATTCTCAAAACCTAAGTTTTAACTATTAATTATATTATGCTTCTAAATGTAATGATTTTTATTTTAACTATTAACTAAGTTTAATTTAATCTTTAGGATTTGGAAAATTTGGTTTTGAGAATAATTTAATTTAATAAGACATATGAAACGAATCACTTTAGAACGACAATCTGTAGAAAACATATCCCTTATAAATGCATGCTAAAATTTATGAAAAAATAACAAAGCGCGTAATGTTAAATAAATTTTCTTTACATTAAATTTTATAATTTAGGCTTCGAAATGCATTGATTCCTTATGGCGACTACCCGTATACCTAATTTCATTACTCTAAATGCAATAAATTTGGACGGTCTATTAAGATGCATTTATATGCAGATAAACACTTCTTTTTATAGATTAGATAGTTTACTGTTTGGGTAGTAAAACATTTGTACGGTCTATAAGGAAAAACTGAAGTATCTTGGCTGAAAGATTCTCTTTTTCTGCCTGTTTCCGTGTCCAAATATTTTACATTTAAGTTTTGACAAGGCTTTATTCAAACGACTATACAACTCTGATACAGCTAGTGACGGATCAATATCCATCAACAGTTCTTCCCATCTTCAAAATATTCTGCCTCGGAAAGAAAAATCGCTAGTTTGGATATTGCCTGTAGAATAAAATCGACCCTCTCCCACTCCCTATAAATTGTTAATAGCAACTTTCTGTTCTTCAAACCACAAATGACCATCATGTCCTAATGACTATCTGGAGGGTCATTTGCTTCGTTCCGCACTTGAACTCTACAGGATGGATAGTGAACCCTCAAATATGCCCCTCAGGAAAAATAACCATCAAGGAACATTGCTTCACAAGAAGAGGGTAGCAGCACCTGTATTAAAAGAACTTTCCTTTGCATGGCCACAGGCCTTCAGAGGCACTCTTTCTTCTGAATTCCAATTCTGTTGGAGCTGGTTAAAGATAGATAATAGCAAATATGCACTGAAGTATTGAATAAATTGTGTCTATGTGTGTTTTTAATAATTTTGGTCAGTTCATGATAATGGTGAGCTTTGTATTTTATGATTAACTTCTTTCCATCTTACTTTATTATTTCAAATCATTATTTGCTTACCAATTTTGTTGATAGTATATCATCTTCTTTTCAATCCCTTTCTCTAAAAGTGAAATATGATTATTTTCGTTTCAACTATTTGTTGAGTTCAACTTATCCTGAAGATTTGAAAAATTTTGGTTTTGAGCATAAGATAATTTACAAAACTCTTGTTATCGTAAAGATGGGTTTATACTCGGCCAGTTATAAGACGTCCAGTAGGTAGCGCATAAGTAGAAAAAAACTGTTCCATGTTTGCTACAATTTCATAAGATATATTCAGGCATTCCGTGCTTGCTACAAATTGCCGTTTTGATCTCCCTGATTTTTTTTCCTTTCAGTATGGATATTAAGTCAGTAATTGTTTTGAGTTATTTCTTTCTTTCCTGGGTATTTTGTCGAAAGTAGAGTTCGGTTGTTTTTGAGCGAACCGATGACATAATATCTATTAAGAAGGAAAAGAACTCATTCTCAGTGTAACAAAACGGGAACAGAAACAAGTAACAACTCAATTCTGTTTCACCTATACCATGGTATGTGTTTAAGTTAATCTGTAACAATGTGTTTATAATTAAACAATTGGCACACCCACAGTACCATTTATGGATGCGGACTATTTATAGATAATGAGCTCTAACTATACCTGTTATCAGTTACAAATAACTAAACATGAATCTAAACTTAACACTCATGGCTTTATGATTTGAAGATACGATAGTTGCAACTAAATTTATTCCCATTAGATAGTCCTTCGAATAATCTTCGAAATAGTGTCCGGCTGTCATTCCAATTCATACTGGTCATGCATTTAAATGTATGAAATTTAACTGAAATTTTGGTAAAATCGAACTGGAGTACATTTTATCAAGTTCGAAACTATTAAAGATCCAACTTTAAAAGATTTATACTCGTTGCTTTTTTCAACAACGACTGTAAAGCAGTGGGTACAGTCACCTCAAATCCTCGTCGCTTATATGTCTCTGATAAAGTTAATGTTGTGTTTCAGACTCAATTTTCTCCACCCAATTGAAACCAAAACCTGACATAGAACTATAGTTTCAATCAAAAATGCACAAAATAAATTTGATATGTTTAAATCATTGTGTTTTTGAGTTACATGCTTGTGAAAGTACAGGCCGACAGACGGTCCACTCCTTGATGGAAATTCTCTCAAAATGTACTTAGTGATAATATAGATGTTAAATCTGGTCACTGAATTGCATCCATCTAGCTGTCTTCGTTGTGCAGTTATCGTGTTCATTTATATTCAAACAGTCGAAACGACAGTCTTCCTATGAAGGGAGTTTGCACAAAATTCGATAAAAATCTACATATTTGGTGTGAAGAGCATATACCAAATTTCTTCCGTCGTTTTCGAGCTGTTTTCACAAGCAGACATTTTTCCAAAAATGTGTTTTTTTAAGGGGTGTCGGAACCCCCAAATCTTCAAAAAAACGGGATTTGAGATTTTTGGATTTTTAAAATCTCTAGTTTTTCTTCTTTCTAAAAATATATTACTTTAATCTCTACGATAATTAGAAGCGTGAAAAATCTAAGTTAAAGTTGAAAACGAAACAGAGCCACGCCCCTTTTAAAGAGACTAAAATGTAAACAACTTGGTTTACTTCCGCTTCACAGGTCAATGTGCGACGGGAAATGAAACATTTTCTTTGCACTATAAGGTAAGCCTTCCTTTAATTTTCTCTAGCTGATAAGAAGAGTTTCTATTTTTGCATCTGGCAGATTTAAAGCGTTGTTTATACTTGCGAAACCACGTTTTATTTTATTCTTTGTACCGTTGTGTTCTACACTACTTGTGAGTTCATAAAAGGTTGTGTATAATTTTGATTATTAATCATGCCTAGATCATCTTCAAATGTTTTTAAAAAGCGGAAGGGAGGCTTTAATAATAAAGCAAGTCAGCAAACATCTGAAGAAAGATATGTCAACAATAGAAATGTTTCAACTGAAAATGTGGTGAAAGAAAATTCTTTCAACTCTGCAAACTTTTCTATCGATAGTGTGAATATATCGTCTAGTGAAAAGAAACTTTTGAATGAGAACATTGGTTATTCAAATAGTTTTTCTGGATATAAAAATGTTATTGTTGACATCAATATTTTAGCAGGGGTGTTTTTTGAAGCAGTGAAATGCTTGGAATGTGGAAACGCTGCCCTTCATTTAAAATTAAATGAAAATAATTGGGGAGCAGCTGTGCAGTTCCATTTAGAATGTGCACATTGTAATTATGAGTACTCATTTTTCAGTTCTAAGCAAGATGAAAGTGATTTTCCCACTTTTGAAATAAACAATAGGTTAGTGTATGCCATGAGATGCATTGGAAAAGGTGCAGAATCTGCTAGAATGTTTTATGGTGTTATGAATTTGCCTCCACCCCCCACTAAATTTGCTAAATATAATGCTCTCTTGATGAAAGCAGCAAAAGAAGTGTGTGAAGATAACATGAAGCAAGCAGTACAGGAAGCAGTTGCAGAAAATGACGGTAATCGAGATCTCGCTGTTGCTGTTGATGGAAGTTGGCAGAAACGCGGCTTTACTTCAAGGAATGGCATTGTAACAATAACAAGTGTCGATACAGGGAAGGTACTTGACGTTGAAATTTTCTCAAAACATTGTACCTGTCCCAACAAAAAAAATCACCTCGAAGGTTGCAAGAGAAATTTTGAGGGCTACAGTGGCAAGATGGAAGTCGACGGTGCTGTTTCCATGTTTCAACGCTCCGAATCCAAGCATGATGTTCGGTATGTGAAATATTTAGGAGATGGGGACTCGAAGGCTTTCGACTCAGTTACGGGAAACAATGTGTATGGGGATGATTGCCCTATAACAAAATTAGAATGTATTGGCCATGTTCAGAAAAGAATGGGCACTCGTCTTCGACGGCTGAAAACCAAAATGAAGAGAAAAAAAACTTTCAGATGGAAAACCCTTATCTGGTAAAGGCAGGTTAACAGATGCAGAAATTGACCGTCTGCAGATGTATTATGGTCAGGCTATTAGGAAAAACTGTTCAAATGTGAAAGATATGAGGCAGGCTATATGGGCAATATTTCTGCATAAGTTGTCGACAGACGAGAACCCGCAGCATGGATTTTGCCCATCTGATGCTGATACATGGTGCAAATTTAAAAAAGCAGAATTACTTGGGTTACCCTTCCATCACAAAAACAGTTTACCTGTAGCTGTTGTCGAAGCAATGAGACCCATTTTTAAGGATTTGTCTCACCCTGACTTACTTAAAAAATGTCTTCATGGAAAAACTCAAAATCCAAATGAGAGCGTGAATAATGTAATATGGTCACGCATTCCCAAGAAAACCTTTGTCCATTTAGAAGTTCTTTCTCTGGGAACATATGATGCCATATGTTCATTCAATGTTGGAAACAGCACCAAACTCCAAATTTTAAAAAAACTGAACATAGAGCCTGGTGATTATACGGTCGAGGCTATGAAACGCTTTGACGATAGGAGACTGTCCAAAGCAAAATATGCCAATTTAATGAAAACAAAAGAGGTTAGGAAAAATAAAAGACTAAAAAGAAAGAGAGAAGAGGATGATACTAATAATAATGTGGATAAAGTGGAGTATGGTGCTGGAGAATTTTAATGGGTAAGTAATTTTACATTAAAATGAATTTTTCTCAGAATGTTAGTTTTTCATGTTCGATGTACCTTTTCTCAGAAACTACTGCATATATGTATGTAATTTTTTCATGAAATGTGTATTGTGTGTGCTAGTATATTTTAAATGTAGCTTTTTAAAAAAAACTCAAAACTTTAATTTTTATAATTTTTTTAATGTCAAAATAAGGTAAAATTTTACTATGTCAACTTAGAAAATTTATAACTTTATAAAAAATCAAAAATTTAACAAAAGCTACATTTAAAATAATACGAAAGGTGTACTTTACTTGTATAAAAAATTTCAAATGTGTATCTATGATAGATTTTGAAAAAAGGTACATCGAAAAAGACCAATTTAACATTATCGGTATAGGGGGTTCCGACTCCCCTTAAGTTCATGTGGGTCTAAATCGTGGAGATCCGTCAAAATCTTAAGTTCTATTTTTTTTTCTTACAATATTTTTTTCTATATTTAGTATAGAAAAAGTAAAAATTCGTGTATTTCATTTTTTAAAAAGAAACATTGTTTAAAACATGTCTTAATTAAAACCAAATCATTATTGCGTTGATTTTGTGTAGTTTTCTATAATTTTTAATCATTATTTTACATTCGTGAGTACTATAGAGAAAATGTTGTCTAAACATAAATGTCTGAGAAAGTTTTCTAAATGTGAACTCAAGTTCTTTCAAAATTCGAAAATGTTATAGGAAAACTTTTCCTGACCTACTTATTACTCTTTATTATAAAAAGTACTTTGAAGAATAAATAAAGCGAAAACAATTGAAACACGTTTAAGGCTTAAAAAATTAAATAAATCGAATTTTCCTCAAATATTTATCTGAAGATTTTGTGCGTATGTATAAGTAGAAACTATAGATTTTATTTTATAACAGTGCAGCATCTGCATTGATGAGTCATTTCATTTCAATCAATAAAAATTGTCTTTCACGCATAGATATGAAACTAAATTAGCCGCCATTGGCGACCAGCTTTTTTGACTAGAATACTACCATTTTTACCAACTGAACTATTAATGCTGAATACATTTATAAAGAGTTCACCTTAAAAAAACAATTAAATGAAATCATTCTAACACAAATTAAAAATTAGCATGGACAGATATAAAATATTTTGCTGTTAAACAAGTATAATTCAATTATTTCACAGAAGTTTTAATTATTTTTTTAAATAATTGATCATTATTTATCAGTTGTTCCATAGAATTTCTAGTCAATGAAAGAAATAACATCATAGAATAAATAGAATGGGATGAAATAACAACATATTTCAAGTTTTAACGAATGCAAATCATAGTGATTACTTGCCAAACGACGATTAAACAATGCGTCTTATTGAACTTTCTATTTCAAGTTTTTTTTCTTAATTTCATTTACATTTCATGCGTCTGACTAAATAGAGATTTCAGCGGCATGACATACTTCTTCCTAGCATTTTTAATAACATATTTGCGGCTCCAGTAATTAATTAAGAGAAGCAGTCATTTAAGTGCTGCTATAAAATCATTCGATAAAGTATTCTGGAACATTTGTACGATTTTTTGCACAAATTTAGTATTGCTATTTGAAAAAAAAAAAAAAAAAGAAGAATGTTTTCTGTGTCATGTACATTATCGTTTTGTACTTATAGATGTGTAAAATTTTTATCAATCATTAATTCAGTGAAAAAAATGTCATTTACTTTAAATATTTCTCCATTTTCAGATAACAAAGCATTTGCACAATATTGTGCGATATTTTATTATTCAGTACTCAATAATATTATACAATATTGGGAAACACTCAAAATACTGTTTAATAGATGTGTGCCAATAGGACTACGAAAAAAAATCGTACAGTTTATTAACACGTTTTGCCTTCGTTATATTGGGGGCCGCCGTGGCCTGGTGGTAAGGTCTCGGCTTCGGAACTGGAGGGTTTCAGGTCCGAGACCCGATTCCACTGAAGAACCGTCGTGTAAGGGGGTCTGTTGCACGTTAAATCCGTCCTGACCAAACGTCCTCCTACTGGTGTGGAGAGGGGGGGGGGTGCCAGCTCAGGTGTCGTCCTCGTCATCTGACCGTGGTTCAAAATTACGAAGTCCATCCCAAAATAGCCCTAGTGTTGCTTTAAACGGGACTTTAAACTAAACCTCCATTATATTGCTATTTTTCCCCCTTAAAAGTTGCTTTCTAAATTGAAAGTAGGCCTATCTTTGTTCTTTTCAAAAGAATTGTGAACAACCTAGACATAATATTCATGGAGTCCACCATGTCAAGTCACACGCTTGTCCCTAGGGATTCTGATTGTCCTTTTCGTGCGCCGGTCAAGCAGGTGACGAAACGGATTGTTTGTGAAGGTTCTACGAAAAGTGGGTGTGCTGAACGAAAAGTCAACATAGTTGGGTGTGGCACCTAGAGTGTTAAAAACATAAATCATTTCCAATGCATATATGATATGCACAAAAACTCCGCATTTCGAGGATTTGGTATCCCCCCCCCCACACACACAAGGAGCATTTAAATCGATGCACAATAATGCTCAGATTGATTGATAAGCGCGGGTATTTGTTATTTTATTTAAATATCCTTTTAACATTTCTAAAATAATTTGATTTAAATATTTCTTATAGAAATTTAAAGAAATAATAATACATAGAAGTAAATAATAATATTTTTATAGAAACTAAAAACGAATAGAATAAAACAAAAAATAAATAAATAAATAGAAACTAAAAATGCGAAGCGCGTTTGGTAAATTCTTATTTCAAATGGTTGTAAGATAATTTTTACCATACCATTCATCACGAAGACTGAAAAACAATAATGACTGCTAATTGGCTAATTGGTTTGTAGATTTTAATGCCAAGTTTTAGGACACATTTTGGCTATACTATGCCAAATCTGTGGTAGCGATAAAAGTGTATTCAAAAGCCTAAAATGTCTATTAAATTTATTTTATTGTGTAAAATTACGGTTAAAACTGAAGTTAAAATGATTTTAACAACGTTAAAAAATGTAATACCAAAAATTTCCAAAATGGATTGAAAATGATGAATGATACCAAACAAGGAAAAAAAAACCTGGCTTTTATTATTTGTAAAAGAGAAAAATTATTGTAAATGCGAAACAGGGTGTCGCTTGTCGCAATATCATTAATAGTAGCACTTAATGTATTATTATAAAATAACTTAAAATCCGCCGATAGAAAGATATCCTTTTTAACCCTATAATAAATGGTCGGACGGCTTCTGGCAATCAGATTCCTGTTATTTAAAGGTAAGGATATGTTATTTAATTGTTAAAATGCTTAAGAGTTGTCCTATCCATATCGGTAGAATTGACTTAAAGTTGCGATAGATAGTTGCCAATAAAAGACATTTCCACGATAGCTTCATGTGGATCATAGTTTTTAAGAACTAAAGCGAAATCTCAAAGATGATATAAAGAAAGTGACTTTAACATCATGAAATATTTTAATAACATGAATAACATTTTTACTCCTTTTCTCCTCTTTTAATGGCACTCGGAACCATTCATATAGTTAAAAATGCATAAGAAATCTGAAAAAATCATTGGAAGGTTTTATAGGTCTCAATATTAAAGATGACGTAAATACAGTGTAAGTCCATAGTATTTAAATTCAATAGTTCTTTTCTGACATATTCCAATGCATCACTAATCAGAACATTTGAGAAAAACCCAGAAACCCAAAAACGCACAGGTTAAAGTCTGGTAATCGAAGTAGCCACTCAGATATTGAAACAGGTCCTAAACTTCACATGATCAAAATATTGCCACTAATAATGAGATGATCAGAACTTTTTGAAATTTCCTCCCACGGGCATTGCATACTTAATTATTCTATGAAACAAAGTGAATGCGAAATTTCTTATATTTACTTTTGTTAAATTATCACATAATATTACAGAAAAGGAGTAATCACCACCCTGACTGAGTATTCAGGAAATTTGAATGATCATTTGTGAAAGCATTTGGAACCCGAAGTTTAAGTTCCATAATCAACCACGGAGGCAACTTCTATTATCAGACTAGAGGTAACTCAATCCTACATCATTGCTTCGCTCACCAGGGAAATGAGTGACTGCTTATTAATATTGCAACTTATCATCCAAGTACCCCCTTATTACACATTTATTATGAATTATCATCCAAGTAATTAGTTCATATATTTGCCACCATCCTATAGAAATGAAAAAAGTTTAATAAATTCCTTTCATGAAAATTATCCAATATTCGGAAATTTTTGTAATACACTCTAATCGTACCCGGATGTTTAACTTCCAAACAATTAGATATGTACTTATAAGTGTACTTAAAAAATGCCTTAAATGACTTTAAAAAATATATTTTATGTTGCATTAGACAATAATTGTACAGAAGGAAAAATTATGAGTTTCAAATTTTTTATGCTGTCTTCCGACCTTATTACTTATACTGAGTAAAATATACGTGCCACCGTATCATTTTAAATAAAGAAAGATTTAACTTTTTTTGCGACCAAAGCTGACTGAATATTGAAGCTTTGAATTTAATTCATTTTAATTCAACTAACCGCCAACTCAAGCAAGGGCTGTCCATGGATTGAATAATTTTCCACGATTAGACTGAAATGTTGAATATATCTAAAACATCATAACTTATCAACGCAAAAGTGTAAAACTCTTTTTTTAAAAAACATTTTTGAGTCAAGACTATTTTGCATAATAAAGTTAATAGGACCGAAGGATTGTATAATAATATAGATTTTGTATTTTTTTCCACAATACATTTATTGTTTTAAATATAAGGTCGGGTTTTTTTTTTTTTTTGCATCGTTTGAGCATTTTTTTAAACTGAAAATGTACGTCTATATATCTAGTCAGTCATTGGGTCACAATTAAAAAAAGGCATCCTGTGTTTTCAATTAATTATGCATTCAAAAATGCTCCATCCTAAATTATATAGAGAAACATTCTTTAATTTCTGTACATATTCCAATGAAGAACGCCAAAGTTTTAATCATAATTATTCTTTCATTCGCGTGTAATTTATTTGAAGACCTCGAGACGACTTGTTTCTAAAATTGCTGTTCCTTTTCGTTTTTCTAATTACTTCAGGAGAAATTACTTTTAGCACAGCAGACACCTTTTTATAAAAACATTCCAGCGGCGCAGATTAAAAAAAAGAGAGTTGATTATACTGGCTCATAGAAAGGAGATTTTAACACAATTTCACTTCAAAAGCAAAGCGTTTTGTTTTTTACCGACTTTTGATAAATGCCGCTACTGTCTTGTGTTGGAGTGTTGAGGGGAATAAAAACTAGCAATGTTGATTATAAAGACAACATCTGAAATGCATGAATTTACTATTTCAAGTTATAAAATGTTTTATGAAATGGATTTGATAAAAATTTGGGTTTTTTTAATGAAAATTTAATAACAAAGCATGTTTCTGCTAAAATTTGGATGTTTTTATATAAGTAGTAACATTAAAAAGTAATTTTATTCAATAAGCAACGAAAGGCATATAACTTTATCCTTCATTTTCATTCATATTCTTAAAGTAAAATGAGACTTTAGTTTATTTTAATGAGAGAGAATATTAGTTTCTTCAGTTTTTAAGAGAAGTTATTTAGAGAATAATTTAGAGAACTATATGGAATTTCCATGAATGATTTATGCTATGTGTAGAAATTTAAATATATAATATTAAAAAAAGTACTTTCGGATATAATAATGCTTTATTCAAAACTAAATTAGTTTTTCCAATTATATTTCATTAAAATAAAGTTTATAAATAACATCATTTTAAGAAAAATTTTCTACCTTATGCTCGTATGACACCGAGATTTTCAACAACTATTATGAATTACATTTGCTTAGAAATTTCATTTAAAAAAAGAAATTTAAGACTGTATTAAATTATTATGTTTTGTTCCAAACTTTTCGCCTTTTTTATTATGCATTTAATCCTATAAGAAATAGACTTTAAAAAGGAAGCGAATTAAAAGACATTTTAATATAAAATGAACTAATCATGTGAATTGTTACCATTTACGAAAAAAACATTCTTGTATTAGTTATTTTAGAATCATTATATTACTATATTATAAATTTTGATAAGATTTAAATTAGACAAGACTGTATTATAAAAAGAAATTACTCTCAAATTTGTTCTATATTATTTCTCCGTTGTGAAATTTTCATGTTTGAATTA
>JAPMOR010077585.1:0-38475 GCA_026543865.1 Argiope aurantia
ATTGAAAATGTTATCTTTTTATTAACTAATGATAGATTCTCTTGCTATCTCTGTAGTCAGGACTGAATTTACTTTCAGGGGCTGCAAAGAACGTTCTCTTACAAGCTTCTTCTATCTTCAGAAATGTTTGCCACTTTCATCAATCACTATATTTTCTTTAATAATCACTTTAATTGTGTAACTCAGTTATGCAGATATCCAGATTTGCTAATGGTGACTTTCTTTCTTTTGCTTGAAATTCTTTATTCTTTTAAATTCGCTTTTATGCTTACTTTCATTAGAAAAAAATAACCATTTGCATTTGCCATTTATTACTTTTGCATAATTTGTATGTAACAAATCTTAACTTTTTGTTAAATTAACAAAATAATTTGCATACTTAGCACAAAGATACATTGAATTAAAAAAAAAGGGGGGGGAGGACTTTGAAAGTATGACATTGTTATGCATACTTCAGTGTAATAACGATGTAAGAAGCAGTGAGAGACAAGATTACTATCATTGCAGTTCTTTGTTATGAAGTATATGCAAAAAGATATACAAAAAAATATATATATAAATTTACAAGTTAGTTTTTTTTATTATGTATTTTTTACATTGTACTTATTTTATTTTTTAAATGAACTCAATAACTTGAACATGTATTTCCCCCTTCATTAGATAATATTGAAAAACTATTGGACCAAGTGTCTTTATCAAGCTATAATTGCCATGAACATTTTCCCATTCAATTCTAAATGGATATTTTCTCAGTGCTTAGCAATTAAAATCAAATGAATCTATCTATCATCTTCTTTATTTAATAAGTAGGTATTTGAAAAAATAACTTTTCAAGAAAATTTTTGTTTATAATTAGATATTAGGTATCAACTCCCTCGGGGGAGCCTGTAACCCCTAGAGGGCGCGTCCCCAAGTGGCGGAGTGGGGAATGCCTCCATTGGTTTTTCCTTTGGGTGGTAGAAGGGAAATAAAATACCTTCCGCGGACCAACAAGTAGAAGTCCAACCTCCCCAGAGGCTCTGGCAACCCCCCTCTTCCATGAGTAGCCATATCTTTGATTGCCCAGCCATTTTGGCAAAGCTCTTCAAGATCCATCTCGATTCACCACATCAACTCCTCTACTCTACTGAGGTTATTGATGTGACCAAAGCCGTTTTAGACACTTTTGGACAGATCTAATCCTATTGCAGTACTGGACAAGAGAACAACATTAGGTATCAACTGCATGCTAACCAAAGATCACTTACTAATAAGTTCTTTCATAATTAAAACTTGACTATATTTGCCAGTTAATATGCAAATGTTCTATATTATATGTACAGTTTACACAATAATTGATAGTAAATGAAAATTTTTATATAATATGCAGTTTTATGCTGTATTTATATTTTATTTTATCATAAAATTGTTTGGGACTTACTTAAAAAGACAGTACATCTTATATTTTAATAAATCTAAGTCAATCAGAAAGATTGTTTATGACATATATAGGCCTCTATGTTATAATAAAAATGTAAATACAAAACTTGAAAATTTTCATTTTGAAAAAACTATTATGTTTGTAATGAAAGCTTATAAGTCAGTTAACAGCTGCGCTACACGAGCAATTGCTTTTGTATTGTGGTCGTGTTACTGGGCTGCAGACCACAAGGTCCCAGGTTCAACCCCCTGGCAATTCAATCCACCACATTGGTGACCTCGGACAATGAACCTTCAACCTTCGAACAGCTGTTGTGACGCCATCTACCCGCAACCAAAATCGTCAAATTCACTTGACGCAACTGAAAACACTCACCTACACACGCTCGCCATAACACTTAGCGCTTGTGGTGAAAGCTTATAAGCCAGTTAACAGCTACTCTACCCGAGCAATTGCTTTTGTATTGTGATCATGCTTCTGGGCTCCGAACCACAAGGTCCTAGGTTCTATCCTCACTCAACACAATTCGCTACACGCTACTCAAATTTGTACGGGCGTATTAGATTCAACTGCTAAATACATCACCATTCAACAGCCATATCGTTCGACTCACTGAAGGGAGAGTCTGTAGTGAAAGCTTATAAGGCAGTTAACAGCCACGCTACACGGGCAATTACTTTTGTATTGTTGTCATGTTATTCGGCTGCGAACCACAAGGTCCCAGGTTCTATCCTCGCTCAATTCAATCCGCCACATGTTAAACATGAGTTCATGTTAACGTTTTCTGCCGCACAGGAAAATGCCAGAAAGTAGTATGATTGAAGCGAACACATATATAATGAAAATTGCGAATATCCATATTGTATATAAAGTAATATCCTGTGTATTGGATAAAAGGAAAGTAAGGTATATGAAAATTTGCAACAGTCAGTTCTCAAGAAGAAAGATTTATGTTAAATATGGCTATTGAACATATTTATCACATGTATGTACTAAATAAAATTAAGAATTATTAATTTTTAACATTATTATTATTTGCTGTATTATTATTATTATTATTGCTGTATACATGGCATGATTTTTTATAACAATATGTTGCTAAATTATCTAAAATGAATAAAGTTCAAAGTAAGCACAATAGGAAACATTTAGTTTACTGCTGCTTATTTTGCATAAGTACATTTTAGAATCAGTATTATCAATCAACTATATTTACTAAGTTATCTATGAATCTTTCAAATAGTTCTGACTCAAACTTTTTATGAATATATTCTGCTTTTACATTAATTTAAATAGTAATTATATCTTACTTTTTAATAAATCCTAATTTTACTTTTGCATAATATTGCAAGATGTGAAAAACAGCATTTACCATTTTTCTCTTGATTTTAGCCCTCTTTTTTTTTATATAAAGATTTTTACTATGTATTATTTGCTTTTGTTTTATTAAACATAAGGTATTGTAATCAGTTTATTTTCTAATGATTTTAATAAAAAAATATTCTATTACTAAATTTTGATGTTCTATTCGTATTTACTTCAGCAGTATTTATGCACTTTTTCCCCTGTAACTAATTATACATAATATTATGTAATATTTATAAAGAGCAATATTTATTGCTTTTTTCCTTAAATCTTTTATAATAAATTTACTATGTAAAACTCTTTTGAATTCAACAAAATATAATATATAATCATTACTTGATTTATAATAATTATATAAAAAAAATTTCTACTGTCTTTAGATTTTGAGCCACATATTTAGCTTTCATGTTTTCTATTATTATATCATTTTTATTTGTGTTTTTTCAGAGATTGTATCTATATTTTCTAAATATCTCATGTTTACTGCAAAAATGGATACATGTATTTATGTTTAACACTGTTCAACTTGGGAATACTGGTTAAGAAACTGGAAAATTTGTTATAGAGACAAAAGAAAATCCAACCAGAGCCATGGCAGACTAGATGATCTGTTCATCTGTGAAAGCAGTTATTTGCTTGCATCACAGTTGTGATAGATCTTCTTGAATGGATACGTCAGTAGATTATTCACATGCATCTTAGTGTAATATTGCTTTTCATATCGTATTTAGATTTGTTAATACGCCTCCCCACAAATATCTTTTTTTTAATTTCAATTATTGACATTTTATCTATATGTTCGATTTTATTTGCAAGAGAAGTATGAAATGCAATTATTTGATTTCTTAGAAACTAATTCAAGAAATTTCAAGTATGCACAATTTTTTGGTTAAACCTGCAAATTTATTAACTTCAAGATTTGAAATTTTGTCTAATTTCCAACAAAAGATTACATTGTTGTCCTGAAGTTCAAACTATTTTCATTGTTTTATAAACTCCCCTTTAAAACTGAAGAAGAGGGGATACTTTATAGAAGGGATTTAATTTATAAAGCTTTATTATTAATATATATGTTTCAAAGTTATTTTATTACTATATAAAGAAAGTATTTCCTATAAGAAGAAAAAAAAGTTTCAACATTTAAATACATAAATATTTTTATCAAGTTTTTTAAAGTTATAAAACAATTATATATCTTATATCTACATAACTTTTTGCTTTCTACAGTTTTCCTTAAAAGAATAATGCAAATTGATAAATTGAAATATCAACAGCTTTTTAAAGTTAAGAAGCTGGAACTTTCAGTTGGAAGTTTTTACCTCAGTTAAGTGTTTCCTAGTCATGTAATTTCTCATGTTTTTGAATGACACTAATATAAATAAATCTAAAATTTACTATAGACTGCCATACACAACTTCTTATATACACCCCTGAGAAAATAAAAAAAAAAAAAGAATGGAAAAAATCCCATTTGTATAAAATATTTTTATATAAACAATTTTACAAAAGCATTGACAATCATCATTTTAACAAAAACTATCATATTTTAGATTTCCAAATATTCTGAATCTTATATTATGAAAAGAGTTATTGATTTCTTTGTCATAATATGATTATTTCTTGAGTACCGAAGTCAAAATACTATAATATCTGATTTAAGGAATACCATTGATTCTTTTGAAAAATGGCTTTGATGTAATTTATTGAAATTATAACTTTTATATAAGGAAAAGTTATTATATATTTTTAATTTTATTAAAAATGATTTTAATACATAAGCTGTAACCTCAAAGAAGAGCTTTATTTCAATTAAGAGGACCAAGGATTCTGTTTAAAATTATACCAATATAGAATGGGATTTCTACAACAAATTTTCTTGAAAATATTATTTGTTTAAAATTTGCCTAGAGCATTATCTGGATATTTGAAAAGGCCAAGTTAGTTCATTAGTGTAATTCATAATACAAATCTTTTTGCACATACACATATTGATTATTTATAAAATGAACATAAATATAAAAAATTTATATCAACATAGAATGTTTGTTTCAAGACAACATAGATCATCAGCCAATTTAACTATAAACAAGAAATGACTTGAAATGAATTCTACAGTATTTTAAAAATTAGTCACCAAAAGAAAGAATTCTATAGAAATGTCCAATGACTACAGTGGAAGAAAGAAAAGGATATCTATATAGAATACTATGAATTATTATAGTACAAACCCTTCATTTGAGATAAATGATAAATTTTTTTTGTATTAATTTTATTAATCTACATATAGGAAATAATAAAAGAAACAAAAAGGAAGTGTAAAATTTATTTCTATTCTGATTTAATACTACAAGCAGTATTCTACACAAATCATAATTATTGTGAGGTTATTTTCAAATATATATGCATGTAGCAATTTTCTTTTATGCATAGAATGTAATTTCTTTTTTGATAATTGTTCAAATTATTATTTAGCAAGATAACTTATAAAAACATTATTTTTAATACAACTGACATATTTCAATAACTTTCATAATAATAAAATATTATTATATAAAAATACTAAAAATAAATATAATATTCGGAAAATAATTGTTAAATTTTTTTTCAAAATACTGAGGGAAAAAAAGATCCCTTTTTTAAAAAATTCAGTTTAATAATAATTATGTCTTGTAGTGCTCACACTAATTTCATTATGAAGCAAAATTGAAAAGTAATAAATCGGTTTAACCGTGCAGGATTTTTTTAGTTAATGTTTTAATGTAAAATTTAGTTAATTCTTTTAATGATGAAGCAGAAACTACTATTTCTATATTCTACTGACCAATATTTAATTTCAATAGAATTTTGAATATTCAGAAGTTACAGCAATTATTTTTTCTTTTAGTTCAGTGAATTTCTTTTCTGTTTTAATAATTTTAAAATTAAAAATACTTTAAAAATTATTAAAAACAAAAAATTTATATTTCTTTTTGTTAGCATTAATTAAAATCATTTATCTACTGTAAATTAAACTATTATTAATTCAAACTAAAACTCAATGTACATTAAATGAAATAAAATAAAAATACATAAAATCGTGAGTGTTGGTCAAAAGGAAGTTAAGATAATTAATTAGAGTGAGTTGTTCGTAAAAAGAATCCATAAATTAAATAACTTTTTAAAACAAAAACAGACACAAATTTAATGGGAATTTTTTAATTACTACACAGTATTAATTATTACTTAATAAATAATTGTAATTGTTTTTTTAAACATTTTTGAAAGATAGGAATACAGTAACATTCATAACTTATGATGAACTTAGTGTTGTTTATATTCACTAAAGAATTTCTAAAATTGTTATAGAAAATATGCAAATAATTTTTTAAAAATGCCTTTTACGGCATTAAAAATTTGAAAGTTTGAGGGGAAAAGCATTTGCATGTCTCATCTCAAATTTATATGAGTAAACAGTAATTTAACAATACAAATTCTCCTCATTATTTTCCATCTATAATGTAAATAAATACGTAATCCTCTAACCAATCACAATCCAGGAAGTAACAAACCACACAGAAGAAAGAAAGTCTATGATTGGGCTGGAAAAGGTTGACATACAAATAGGCGATCTCTAGATTGTGTTTCGTTCGGATATTTCAACAAACAATGATAGTAGTGTAGCCCATAGAGTTGATATATCAGTATCTCAGCTCTATGGTGTAGCCTGTTTAGGAAATGAATTCCAAGAGTCTTTCATTGATTATGAAAAATATTGCGAGGAGAGAACCAAAATCAATGCCACTATTGTTCTAAGTTCATGCCAGAACCACAAACAAGATCAATGGATCGGGTCTGAAAAATATTCTACGAATTGATTCCATAATAAAAGCATACTTCGATTTAAAAAAAAAAAAAATTATTAGGAGTTAGATTATTATTATTATTTAATTTTCTACAAGATTAAATTAGGCATATTCTTTTATATTTTGACGAGTATTTAATATTTCAGATATAATCACTTATTTATCATAATTTTTTAAAGCATTTTTTTTTTTTTTTTTTTTGCCAATATAGGTAACATCTGTTTTCTGGAACCGTAATAATAATTATACCGTTCAAGTACTCACAAAGATCCGTTCAGACTGACTGAAACGATATACGTTCTTTAGCGTCTTTTGACAAGTAGTTTTTCTGAGTTCTCAAATTTCTCAGTGGCAAAAAGTAAAGTGTTAATTTCTTGTCCTAAACTCAATGTTAGTTGCAAAAAAATTTAGTTATAAAATGAGCTCAGCTTTCACAGATTCATAAAATAAAAAATTCCGTTATTCCAGGGTAAGATTTTTTTTTAAAATTAAATTTGCACTAACTACAATTTTTTCTGATTCCAGTTGTTTGATTTTTTTTTTTTTTGCATGCTTTTTTTTGGAAAGAAAGTATTTAATATTGAATTTTTTAGTGTATGTGTTTTGTGTCCAGTTTTCATTTCTAAAATTTTAATTTTTAGAATTTGATTATTTAAAAAGGTTAGGAGACACATATGATCGATATTGAACACAAATCTTATAATATTTTATGAACAAGTATTTATTTAATATCTGTATTTGTGTATAAATTTATCTCTTTAATCACTTATTTTTATCAAGTTACCTTTTTCTCTTTGAAAAGCAATGCCATTCTTTTATTATCAAATTATGGATGTATTACAATAGATATTTTAAATTTTTTCCTTCATCTACCAGATTTAAAATTTATTATATTGCATGCTAATTGTAACATTTTTTTCTATGCTCTGTAAATTTCAAATAAAAAAAATGCCTTAAAAATGAAGCACTTTTATGTATAGTATTGTTCAGATTCACTAACAAGCTATTACTTTAATCTTTCATTGATTTATTGGATTTTTAAATGCCCTTGAAAATTTTCTTAGTAGTTTTCTGTTCAGTTTTTCACATGCATATAATTTATAATGAATCAGGCGTTAACTTTATAAGAAGTTACAGGGTTGCACCTCCTATTCAATCTGCTTACCAGTCCCTCATTAATCATGCTGTGATTCTTTTGGAACCATGTGATCCCAACTTACTTACTGGCTTGCCATATAGCTAAGCAATTCTGCTAGTTCTAATAACTTATAAATACATTCATCACTAAAAGTAGATTTAAATTATTTCAAGCTGCACAAAATGCTTACATGAATTTTTCATTAATTACTAAAAACTAAATCATCAATTTTTAAAATTAAAATTTTCTGATTAATAGTTAAATTTCTGGTAGTATGTAAATGTGAGAAAACAAAAATATGTAATTCTAAAATTCAAAAACTGGTTACCTTTTCCCCTTTATCTTGATAAGATATAATTCATAAAAATTGATAGACATAATGTAAATAACATTGAAATAGTTACTGAAGGTGACAAGAGTATTAATGGTTAATTTTACTATGTCAAGGAACTTTGATGAATTATATTTTATCACAAAAAAGATACTATATTATTTTAAATTATAACTCAGCAATAATGCAGTTTGATTGGCAAGCTAATTTCAAATTGGCAAAATTAGTTGGTGATGAAAGTTGGCAATGATCTTGTGGTTCAGAAATTTTGCTCCATACATATAAACACTTAATACTTATATTTTGCTCATTCTAACTGGATCTTCTTATGAATAATTCTTTAAAAATTTTGTTTCACTTGACTTCTTATTTCCAAATTATAATCAAAACTGCTCAACTTAAACTTATTTTTTTCATATTATAAAACACCAAAAAAGAGTTCTGCAGACAGAAGCAAGTAAACAATATGAATGTGTGAGTAGTTGCCATATGGCAATTAATAGATTCAACCTGATTTGTGTTCACTCTAATTTCTTATATATGTTCAAAAGAAGGAAGGGGAAGAAAAAAATCAGCTCATTAAAAGATGTTGAAAGTGTCAAAATTAACAGAAATGTTACAGTACATTTTAAATAAGAATCTGAAATATATTGCATTGCTTTTGTATTTAAATAATGTAAATGTAAAAATTAACTCATTATACTTATTTATGAAACAATCTAAATTGTTTTTGATGAAATTTTATGTTTGGGAAATTGTATTTTCTATTTAGGGGACAATTTGGTTGTAATGGTGACCAAAAGGCAACAAGAAAAAATTTCGCCAAATTATAAAAATATACTCTAGGGCATTTTTATTTATTATGAAAATTTTTAAACATGCGAATCACATGCTATATAGTTTTACGATTGAAATCGCCAAATTGGCAAAAAATTTTCTTGGCGCTTTTTGTTCGCCGTTACAACTTACAAGTACAAGATTCTTTAAGTAGACTTCAGTGTTATTATTCTCTATTTTGCAGTAAGATTTTATTTCTAGTTTATAATTTTTTTTCTGTTCAGAAAAATTGGCTCGTGTTCTTTTGATTCATATGTCGATTTAATAAAAATGTTGACTTTTTATTTTATTTGCTTCCTTTCAATAATAACATTTTTTTTATAATTAGAAATTTTGCATGGATTCAAGATTCATTAAATATCACTGTTCCGTCTGCTTTTACTGTTACAAAAGAGGATAATAATGACTGAGTTACGGTACTTCAGTTAAACAATATCGGTCGGCCGGGAATGAAATAAATTTTAACTGTCAGTAAAAAATAAATCTACACTCTTTAGTGCTTAAAATGAGAGAGCTTACTGTTGAGGCCTTTTTGAGTCTATCCTTTATCACAATTCCGTATTGCGGGAGATCTGTCCGTCTTATTGTACATTTTTTTTTTCACTGGAACTTTAGAATCTTCGAATATGGACGAAATCGTATCAGCGAAACTGCTTTCTAACTGTTAACTGATTGAAATTTCAATTTGTTTTTGTGTGTGTGAGCGCTCGTGTTTAGTGATATAAATTTTTTGCTCTCTTTACCTGGAAAAGTGGATAACAGCCATTGATGCTATAAATCCCAATCTGCTTTTTCGTTCTAGTTCAAAAGAGGGCTTGAATTTCAGTTGTTACTTTTTATTTTTTCAAAACCATATTTTTGAAAGTTATTGTTATAAAGAAATTTTAGGATAGATTTGGGCGCCCCTTCGATTGGCGACAAATTGCAGCGGTGAAGCACTACTTCTGGTTTCCATAATTTGTTTCCTTTGACGTTACTGTTGGGTTACCGATCGGAAATCCGCCTGGCGCCGATCTTAGAGTCAAAAAAATCGCCTAAAAATCAAGGGGCACCCAATTGTAAACTTTTACCTATAATGGGAGCTAGATTCTGTTTATTACTATATGAGAAAATGTATTATGAATAACAAGCTCATCATCACTAGTTATTATACTTATTAAAAATGATTAATAAAGTATTATATGAATTAAAATGTATTTCATTTATTTTTAACTAAGCTACAAAAAAAAAAAAAAAAACTACTTATTATTGTGAAAAAAAGTTTTGTAGTTTTAGTAGAACACATTAGAAAAAAAATATCCAGATTTTCCAAGAGCACTGAAAATTTAAAAAGTTTGGGAATTGCTGAACTAAATAATGAACTGCATTTATTTTATTAATTCATTTACTGCTAATTTTATATGAAGTTTTATGTTGCAAGCGCTTCTGAATTTATATTGAGTAATTTTTATTCGGATGATCTGTTTTTTCTATTGATTAGTGATTGTCTTCTAATCCTTGTTTTTTTTTAAAGAAGAAGCTGATATAACGTGATAAATGAGTCAGATTTATTGGTACATATTTATTTTTATGGTCCCCAGGTTTTAACGCTAAGCAACTGAGATATATTGCCAACATTGTTCACATTATGTATAAAGGAACGTGTCGATCTTGGCGTAATCGGAAAATCACCAAGTAAACTTGAGGACTTTAAAACTAAACAAGTACCACTTAATTTAATAAGGATATGTTTTTCATACCAGGAAATTTCATGATATATATGAAAAAAATTTATTGGTAGTTAAAATTTTAAACTTTACATTTTTGTATTTGAAAATATTCTCCTTTTATTTCCTTTTCCAATTTTCAACATACACGATTATGATATTTCCTTATATATGTTTTATATTGAAATGTTCCTTTTGAAATAAACTTATCTTTAATTTTAAAATTTATTTAATTTTCTCCTGCTTTAAAAATGGACTTAACCTTTCTTTGCGTGATTTCTTCTTTTTTTGTGAAATAAATCAGGGTGATTTAGTCCATGCTCTAGATTAAAGGGAAAATGATTTTAAAACGTTCTAATAAAAGTATATAAAATAATTTAAAAAAAAACAGTATGATGGGAATATCCGTCATCATAAAAATTTACATGTTAAAATCAGTACAAAACCTTCAATGTCCCTCTCTTCAAAATTTCCCGACTCATTATAGTTTTCATTAGAAAAAAAATCTCAGATTAGTTATAAAAAGATATACAAGAAATCGCACGTTTCTTCCAACCACAACAAACAGTGGAATGACAAGTTCAAACCCGCTTTAATAATTGTAATATTTGATTTTTTTTTTTTGACAGCCACTTTCCTTATTACACAATAGTTGTAAAAAAAGTTGCCAGCAACAACCAATTTACCATACATCTGTTTTGAGTACAATTTTTTGTTCACTAAATGTTTATTGTGGAAATTTCCATCATCATGCAAAGAAGAGTTAATTTCATAAAATTAAAAAAGAGAGAGACATGCCTTAAATACATTTTTAATTTGGTAAAAAATTTTATTTGCAAGAAATTTATTAATGAAAAAGTAGACTTACAGCAAATGAAAAGTCATTAACGGACCATTATTTTATTGAAAAATTGATAATTTTGCTACTAGTGCGGGATATTTAAATTTTATTGACTAATATAAAAATTTTTTTAAATGTTCATTAAAATTCTAAATTTTACATTTTTGTAATTGAAAACAAAAATTTGTTATTTATTTATGCATTTAAAAAAAACTGGATATTTAAGTTTTTGACAAAAGAAAAAAAATGAGACCCATTTTAAATAAATATTTTTAATAATATTATTAATAAATAAATAAATGATAAATATGAATAGAAATTTAAAATAATAAATATTAATAAAAATGTAAATAGATAATATTACTTTATGTAATTAAATATGTTATTTATATGTTCCATAATTTAATAGAAATTTTAACAGAAAATTAAATTAATAAATATTAATAAAAATGTAAGTATATAATATTAATTTATGTAATTTATATGTCCCATAAATGCTTTTCAAAATGTCTAAAGCGTTTTTTTTTTTTTTTTTTTTTTTTTAGATATGAAATCATAGTGACACTTTTTATCTTCTTAAAATTTTGAATTTCAAAAAAAAGGTGTTTTGTGATAGGTTCTTATTACGCTGCTGGCCATTAAAATTGTATTATCATGAAGGAAAGCAAATGCAAAAAAGATATAAAGATATTTATTGTACGTAAACACTATGGCATGAATACAAAATGATTAAATTTGTAAGCAGTCTGGGGATTGATAAGGCTGCGAAATTAAAAGAGACACTTGTCATCCCTGGCAGCTAAAATGGCATTTACCGGTTAGGCATGGAATGGATCTGTGCTTGGACGACAGAAACGGACAATCCATCTATAAAGCAAACCAATTTTGGCAATCCCGCTTTCCTAACGGAGAGTGGGGGAAGGGGCACCGGGGTGAGGAGAGGATGACTTGAATCGAAGACGAGAGTGATGATCTGTTAAAGTCAGTGATGGTGTTTTTCGTATTTTATGTTTTACTTTTGCGTTGTGTCCCATATCAAAAATGTGAATAAAAATTTAGGACTTAATTTTGAAGTGATCACTGTCCCTACCGCTCACACTAAAGCAATCCCAAGCGAAGAGGTTTTTTTTTTACATCATCCATGCTGCTTCAAGTCTATGCCACACTTCATCAACCGTATTAGCTGGAGGGGTGACAGGCCAGTCTCTCAGTGACCCATGACCAGATGCTTTCAATGGGTAACAAATATGGAGACCATGCGAGACAAAATAACAATAGAATACTCTTATGTATCGAGGAAGGTCAGAACCTGACGTTCAATATGTGGTCTTGCATTATCTTGTTGGAAAATGGCCTCAAAGATAGGGCACAACCACTAGCCGTAAGATATTAGGAATGTACCGATTTACGTTTAAATTACAATTGATGTTGTGTGCCGGTGTGATTGTGCATGTTGTGCGCCCGGTGGCTGCCCAAAACATCATACTGGGTGCAAGATTCCTATGCGATATCGAATGCAAGCAGGCGACGTGCGGCCTCCTCGGAGCCTCCAGACACGTATATGACTAATAGAATACTGCACATAGAATCGGGACTCGTCTGAAAAGCCGTCATTGAGGCGCTCCTGTATCCAACTCTGTCGTTCGGCGCACCGGAATCGCCCTCTTCTTATATGCTGCATTGTCAAGGGAAGTCAAAGTAATGGTCCCTATGCTGACAGTTCACGCTGCTGCAAACATCGTTGCACCGTACAAGCGAATACTGGGCGTGCTGCAAATATGTCCATATCCTGACAATAGTCCGTGATGTGGTTGTACGGTTTTGCAGGGCTGACCTCACAATGTAGCTGTTCTCTTGGGCGTTAGTCATTGGGAGACATTGAGATCCTGCATAACGTTTAATACGATTCTCAGCAACCCATGGATTCCATGTTCGCATCACAGTGAGTGGATTTCAGCATGTGTGATGGGCGATATCACGGAACGATAATCCGCTCTGTCGATATGGCAACGATCTTGCCTCTATCGAATTTCGATACTTGTTGATAAGCATGTCTTCTTCTTATTCGAGGCATAACACAATATTCTGAGCAAACTTCAACCTTACAAAGCTCTTTCAGGATGAATAATCCACTACACAGTTTTTCTTTTATGCACAGCTTCAGATGTTGTTTCTCTCTCCTGCGTTGTCGAAATGCGCTGAAACACTAATCATTTGCATATCCCAACCTCTTCTTCCTTTCCTGTGATTTTGATGTTCGTCAGATCATTCCTTCTTGGTGCTGCAATTTTAATTACCAGCAGTGTATACAAATTCGCCCAGATATAATGTGAAAAAAGATAAGGTATTGTCTCAGTCAATTTCAGAGTAATTCCAAAAAAGCTTTTGTATTCCCAACTAAGCAGATGCCATATCTGAGAAAAACATTATTCTAATGACATTATGCTAAATGCATCATCACGTTTTAAAGAACATTAAAATCTAAAATAAATGGAGTTATTTTGAAATGTAGTATAATTCGATTGCTTACCTTGTTGATATTCGCTTTATATTTGCAGATATTGACGAGGATGATTTCGACCAACATTCCATCATTATTCAATATGTGTGCCACATCTATTGTATACAGATTGTGGACCCATCAGGACATTTATGAAAATTGGCTTGAAGAAGATCATTGGCAGCAGCTAGAAAAAAGAGTAGAACAAGATGTAAAAGAATTTATTGAACCTCTACCAGAATTAATACAATCTCTCGTGTCGCCACTTGTAAAGCCTGCTGGCAGGCATTTCTTTAGTTTCCTCAGCATTTGGTTTAAAAAGATCGGAACTGATGAAAAATGGTTGAAAAAAGGCATGCTCTCTTCTTGTCTTACATTATACCCTGTCGGAATAATAAATCAGCGCAAAACTGCCAGGAAGTTCCTCGGAAGTCAATCACTTCATAATGTTATTGCCTTTAGACTAGCCTGTATAAACTTCCTGGAAGTAGAAGTTTTAAGACTATGGCCCTCTGTTTTGAAATATTTCTTGAATAGGATTGTGTTTCAGTACCTCAAAATCGAATCTTTTGATAATGGGATTTATTTTCCATCAGACTGTTATTCTGGATTTATATCTGAACCGAGCGAAGTATTTTTTTGGATTGGTTATTGTTTATCAATAGAAAAGAGAGTTCAACTGCATGAAGTGCCACATTTTTCACAATATCCTAACAATATCTGGTACAAAAATGCTTTATGTTGGGCTAGTGTTTCTGGCTGTATTCCATTCTTCGAATACGAATCGAATTGTTCTACTTCGTGTGTGTTTTTCAGTCATGAAGATGAAATTAAAAATCTTTTTATCAACTCGAAGAATTATTTAGTATATCTTTTTTACCACTTTTCTTCGATGGACGCCGAAAGAAAGACGGATCTATTTCGAGAATTTCCAAGAAATGTTTTATCCTATTTTCTACAGTGGCCTTTGTCGTTACTTCTCTTGGAGAATACTGACAGAATATGTGATTTATTAGATCAGCTACATCTGCTGGATTTTTTATTTGCAAAAATTCTGGAAATTCTCTATTTTGAGGAATATAAAGACCTCTATCTTCATCCGAAGGCTGAAATTTCTGATGTTTATGTGACCACTCATCTTCAACAGATCTGGATTTCTTTCTGGAGGATCTGCCCTCTTGAAGTAAAATTATACATTATAAATTCGTTTGCTTTCACGGATGTTGCTTTGAATTGGTTTCTTGAACGTTCATCTCATCAAATGAATTACGATTTATCAACTTTTAAAAATGATTTAATACATCTATTTTCCTCAAATGGAGAAGCTTTTTTAAAGTTCTTAACAGAAAAAGAATTAACAAAAGCCCTAGAAAATGTTGTTTCAAAATTTATGACAGAAAAAAACTTGGATTTTCGATTGTTGCAAATACCCAAATTTTATAATGAACCAGATTTCGAATGGTATAAGTTTATTAATGAATATTCTTGTAGATGTATACACTTCATTATGGAGCGCCACTTACCTTCATCCACACCAACAAATTGCCAAATATACGTCCGTTCGAAGATGAGATTGTTTGATTTTTCAGCGCTACGCGAGAATAATAGCGCTACGCGAGAATTTATTAGTTACATTCTGGAATTTTTGACATCAAATAATTTGTCTGATTTCAACTTTACTTTGGAAGATTTATGCAATTTATAAATAAAGGACTCTTTTTGTTCTTTCTCCCACCTCTCTGTTTTAACTATCTGTGTTCATTTCTGTATACTTACGGAATAAAATTTAATAAAAGATTTAATAAACAGGATTTATAATTTTTTTAAATTGATCATCCACTATAAGAAGGAAACCGATTATGGATTTTAACTATTAACTGACCAGTGTCCTGGTCTAGGAATAACGCATCTTCCCCGTGATATGGGCATTCCAGGTTCGAGTTCTGGTTCGGACATGGTTGTTTTTCCTCCTGCGCGCTATCCGTGAGGTGTGTGAAAGAGCCCCCCTGTAAAAAGGGGTTCTGAAAGGGAGTGTCATCTTCATATGAGCTTGAAATCAAACCTCTGCCCTCAGATGCTTAGGGGTCTTTACCCTCAGAAGCTACTGCACCCTCCTTTCTGTTGTAAAGCGGACACGGCATCAACTATTGACTGTGTTCTTTATTCCTCCGATTGGGTTCAAAATATGAAGTATGCTTGTTCTTAAGATGAGATACTATTGTAAAATGCTTTGAAATTAGCATGTTTATTTGAAATGTTTTTAATTGTATTCCAGACCTCTTTAAATCTCTCAGAATATTCTAAAGGTTGGATTATTTATAAATTTTCCGGAACAATTCATTGCAACCGTGCATTTGAAGATCTTTCGATTCTTATCAGAATACACGCCTCCCTTTTAACCAGTCAGGGATACCAAACGTTGTACTTCGTGGAGTCTAGTATTAATACGTTATAACTGTTAATACAAAAAAAAATCACTAACAAAAGTTTTATCTGAATACTCACATTTGCAGAAACTCCCGAATTTCCACAAATAACTAAAAGTTCATCTACATTTATTTATTTCGACCAGCCCTAACATATGCCTGTCCCGTCTGGGGCTGTTCTTCATTTTTAACTCTTAATATCTCAGCTATTAATTTTCACAAAGTTGAAGTTCTTGAAAGTAAAACGCTTCGAATGGTTGGGGCCGCGGTGGCCTGGTGGTAAGGTCTCGGCTTCGGAACCGGAGGGTTTCAGGTTCGAGACCCGATTCCACCGAAGAACCGTCGTGTAAGGGGGTCTATTGCACGTTAAATCCGTTCTGACCAAACGTCCTCCCGCTGGTGTGGTGTGGTGTGGAGAGGGGGGTGCCAGCTCAGGTGTCGTCCTCGTCATCTGACCGAGGTTCAAAATTACGAGGTCCGTCCCAAAATAGCCCTAGTGTTGCTTCAAACGGGACGTTAATATAACTAAACTAAACTAGCTTCGAATGGTTGTTGAAATACAGGATGATCTCAAAATCCCAAGCATTAAAGAATTCGTCATTAAATTATCCAAAATTTCTACAAAAACATTATCAATACAGTACACTCTCGAGTATCCAGTTCGCGACTTTCCGGCTTCCGGGGTCATTATTTCTTAATTTTTATAATACAATGAAGTGCAAGGCGTTTTCTCTGGTATAATATCTTTGTTGGAGAATATGCTGGAAACTTTTGAGGAGACCACTCTCACTGCTTTCATTTTTTAAAACACTCAATTTCTTAAATGCATTTTTCTAGTATAGACAAAAAAATTTCTTGAGTTTTATATTATGCTATTTGATATGTTTGAACAGAAATGAAACATGAGTTAACATTGTGATCTGATGAGTAAAACATGCATTAGCAACAATCTGTAGATTAGAATCATCCTTTATTAAATAATGTTTTTTAATTTAAAAATATCACTTGAAAAACTTTTCAAAGTTTTTCCAAATTCGCAATTATGTTATTCAAGGAACATATAAAAACTTGACATAACCATTATGGATCTACTACAAAAGATGTTTGCAGAATTTTAAACAGATGGCATTAATGTAATTAATCAAAACTTTTTCTTCGGATAGAAAATAAGAATTAATTTCCTCGAACATACTATGTCTTTAGAATTTTTATACGGTGCTGTGGTGAATAGCATATAAGCCAGTTAACAACTCTTCTACCAGAGCGATCGTTTTGGTACAATGGTTTAGTTACTGGACTGCAAACCACAAGGTCCCAGGTTCTATCCTCACTCATTCCCAATTCGCTTCATTGGTAACCCGGACGTGATTGAAAAATTGTTCGCATGTTTTCTTAAGATCAGATAAGGTTAATCCTTCACTGACATCACCTTATACTGGGACCCCACTTGGTTATTAGCAGAAATGATAAAAATTTCATTATTGATTTAAATGGAAAACAGTACAGTGTCAATTGATCGAGTAAAACCTGCTTATCTACTTGTAAACGATACTGATCAACCAGAACTTTCTCACTCTCAACCAATCCTTGAGAAGTCTACTGTTCCACCAAACCCTACTAAACCCTCCACTATAACTAGATACGGCAGTACAGTCAGATTTCCTAAGCATCTAGTTACTGATTATATTGTATAAATGCAACCTGTATTTTATTATTATATATTTTTATATATTCATGTGAATTTTGTTATCAATATTCTTGGATATATTATTATTCTAAATACATTGCATATATTATTTTTATTCATTTTGATATCCTAGCACATCACCTACCGCCTCATTGGTGACCTCGGATAATGAACCTTCAACCTTCGTACAGATGTTGTGGCGCCATCTTCCCGCAACCAAGACTCACTTGACGCAGCAACCCAAAAGTCGCCAGACACAGTTGGCGCATCAGCACCCACACACACTCGCCATAACGCTTGGCGCCAATGAACTGGTACAGGTATATTTAGACAACAGCTACTCAATACATCACCACTCAACTGCCATACCGTTCGTCTCACCTCCGACTCACTGGAGGGAGAGTACTGTGGTGAATAGCATATAAGCCAGTTAACATCTTCTACCAGAACGATCGTTTTGGTATAATGGTTTAGTTACTGGACTGCAAACTATGTCCCAGGTTCTATCCTCACTCATTCCCAATTCGCTTCAGTACACTCCCGAATAACTTGTTCGAGATTATCCGGCTTCCGTATTATCCAGGCTAGTTTTCTTTTATCATAATTAATTGAGTATGGCAGCGTGCATCAGCTACGATCCTCCTATGCGTCATGAGCAAAATAGAAGTTATGACAAGAAAAGGTTAGCATTATGCTCGTTGTTTATTTTTATCTATTAAGGACTTTTTCAAAAACTAAGTTATAACTCTTATCTTAGGGTTACCTTTTCATATCTGTGTAATAATTTATCAGTGAAAAATAAAATCAGTTTGAGTCAATTTTCTTAAAAATTAGACCTTAAATTTACGTTAATGTTTTGTTTATGTTTTCTGCATTTAAGGCATTACAAATTTATGTTAACAATTACTTTTTTTAATTGATTATTTTCTTTAATAAATTCGTGCAGTATATTAACATATATAAACTGCCAGTACAGAGCCTTCTATTTTAACTGGACACGTTACTGACAACTGCTTCTGTAATTCAACGGGCCGCGGTTGCGTTCACATTCTACTTGGCTTGAGATAAATGGAAAGCTTAGTACTCAGTAAGAAGTAAGAAAATGCGTATTATAGCAGCGAGTTGTGGTATAAAAATTTTGTCTTCTGGTATTGGTGGATAAATAAATGAGTTCTCAGAACTCCGACCAATCCGTTTTTGTTATTCGGCCTGCCCTTCCGCCACATGGGGCCGGATGCTTGAGAGTGAACTGTATAAATAATTCAACTACAAGAATATTCCCCTTTATAGTGGTTCTCTTCAAAAGAATAAGGAACGATCCAGATCTTATTTAAATATCCATCTATGTGTACTACATTCTTTTCACACGTAGTGTACCAATCATCACATTTTATCTTCTTTGTACAAAACACATAAAGAGAAAGAATTGTAATCGGCAAAAATCCTACTCTCCAAAACTTTCCATCATACTTTAGTAAAGCTGTTATCCCAGAGAACGTTTTGCTTTGCATTGGCGAGCAATTGTTAAAGTGGATTTATCCAAGTATCCGGTTTCTGTACTATCCGCCCTAATTTTCTTTTGTCGTAAGTAACATTAGAACGTCCATCGGTGTCGATTGGACACCAGAGCCTGTTTAGTTCGTTCTCTTTTCCACATTTTAGCAGGGAATTAAAAAAAAATTCATGACTTTTAATTATTTTTCATGGTGATTACGCAGAAAATTTTTTGTGGATTTAGGTTAATTAGGAAAGATTTTACAACTAAATATACCTAGAACGTCCGCTGGTGTCGTTTTGACACCAATGCAATTTATCATTATAAATAGCTATCGTTCAGCAAATGATAGTTCACTAACTAAAACAAACTTCCCAAAATTCTATTACACATTTGTTTGACCTTGAATGCAGTGTTATTGGGTTCACAGCGGAAATGAATCAATTATTCTAAAATTGTTTTGCATAAGTGTTTCATTATACAGCATTTACTTATCTGATCATAAAAAAAAATTTCATTCGATTTTCGAACCTTGTGCAGAGCAGACACCCTGAAATGATGGCTCGTAGGTCTAAGCCTTGAGGAAATTTCTAATTTGTTGCGAGAGTTTTCTGAGAATGAATCGGATGGTGGTGAGATGTCTTGTTCTAATTTAGATTCCGATGAAAACATAAGATTGCATGAAAGTGATTGAGAAGAATCTAAAGAAGTAATTTGTTTTGTTACAATCTTTTATGATTAAAGGGTCATAATATATGATAATTACATGAAATAATATTAAAAAGTCTTAAAACTAAACCCTACTGAACAGTAGTCCTGCAATTATTTAGTTATGGCAATTATTTTATATATTTTATACCACGGTGTCGAAACGACACAGGTGGACGTTTCAGGGTAATCGAAATCCCAGATGCTCCAGTGCTAAACGAAGAAAACAAGTCGTTGGGAAAGGGCGTCTGCTACGATCCTCCTACATGTATGCAAAATACAGGAAAAGAGCAGCATTCTGCTCGTTGTTCATCGTTTTGTCAGCGTTTAACGGACCTCAATTGTTGCCGCTGTTCCTGATTATAACTGCGCAGTACGTACAGTATTTTTAAATTGTTCCTGGGATATGCTTAATGTTTTTTTAAGTGTACCACAGAGAAGATTTCCAAATGGATTGTAAACGAACAAAAAACTGTAATGACTATGGAGGAGAAATTGCGCGGTATACAGTGACTATAGTATGGTGTAACAGCAAAAAATATAGTGTCGGAGTTACGAGTTGGGAAAAGTACAATGGAGGACTGGGGAAAAAAACCACTTTGTCTTTTATCTGAGGGTTATTTTTTCATATCTGTGTGATCATTTCTCAGTGAAAAATTCTAAGTGGTTTGAGATAAATGGAGAACTTAGTATTCAATAAGAAGTGAGAAATTACGTGTTATAACAGCGAGTTTTGGTATAAAAACTTTGTCTTCTGGTATTGGTAAGCAAAGAAATGAATTCATAGAACTCCAGCCTATCCGGATTTTTTCTTATCCGGCTACATAATGTCGGAATCTTGGGAGTGCACTGTGCAATCAGCCAGTTATGATTTCAGTATGACCGCGCATGCGCGCAAAAAAGATTGCACAAGCTCTGAAAGAGCGGACAACAATGCCCTAAAATTAACGCAAGAGTTGAATTTTGCCAGAGATGAATTTTGCAGTAAAGTATTGGCAACCCTATTATAAAACCCATTTGACAGCTGATAGTTTAGGGTTAGTAAAAATGGAGGGTTATACGTTAGAACAACGTACTTTTATTGTTGAATGATATTTTGAAAATAATAGAAATCTAGGAGCCACAGTTCGAAAAACTCAGAATTGCCCCTCTAAATCGTGTGATTAAAGACCATTGGATTTCTTTTTCTGGAGTTATTTGAAGTCAAAGGTCTATGCCAACAAGCCCACAAGCACGCGTGCATTGAAAGAAAAAATTAGATGCTGCATCAATGAAATTCAAACACTTTTATGCAAAATGGTCATGGAAAATTTTGACAAAAGAGAGTGCATGTGCCAGCAAAGCCGTAGAGGCCATTTGCCCTATGTGTTATTCCGCACATACATTGGCGGTTTTCCGCACAGGCAGTGGAGACGATTTGGAAGAATGCAGGACAATAAATGCATTTGTGGAGATATCGGTACTGTTTACCACTATTTAAAGGAATGTATGTAGTGACGAACGCCTGATAACGAGCGCCATCTGCTGGCCAACAGGCGTTGAGGCTTGTTAGACGGAGTGCAGACGAGACGAGATGGATCTGAACGAAAGTGAAGACGCGTGAGACGAGACGGGTCTCTGGACGAAAGACGAGATGGCACATGTGAATTAATCCTGCGACGTATTCGACGAAATCTATTTAATGTTCATTTCTTTTATGTTAATGTAATTGTTCGTCCTAAATGTGATTAAATGTGCGTGATTCTAAATAGTAGTGATTCCTGAGTCCTACAAATATGGGGGTTCGACCCGGATTTTAACAAAGACCGGTACATAGACGAAAGAAGAGCCAAACAGGAGTGAAATTTGACGTTCTACAATAAACCTCTTGGATACCAACTCCTTGTGGACTGACGTAGTGTGGATCGACGTTGAAGAAATTGTGAGTACAATTTTGATTTATTCTCAAGTATGGCATTTCTTGCACGAGCACGAAAGAGCGACTTACTAACTTTAGTAGACGAATTAGAACTAACGGCACCACAGGATGCCAAAGTGCGACAGTTAGTTACAATGATAACAGAGTCGAAAGACTATAACGAAGAGTTCGTAAAAAACTTACTTTTAACTATCACTCAGGAGCGCGAACGGTTAGATGCTGAAAAAGCCGAAGCCGAAAAGGCCAAAGCCGAAGCTGAAAAGGCCAAAGCCGAAGCTGAAAAGGCCAAAGCGGAAGCCGAAAAGAATGAGCGCGAATATACTTTGAAAAAGTTAGAACTTGAGTTAAAAAGTAGAGAAAATACTTTAACTGTATCAGATATGCCTAAGACTGATATATTAAAATTGATGAAGAATTATGATAATAGCGGAGACATAAGTGTTTACCTTTCATTATTTGAGAAACAAATAAGTAGGGCTAACATTGCAAAAGAAAACTGGATTTCTTATTTACTCGGGTTATTACCATTAGATATAGTCAATTTAATTGCTCGTGAACCTGATCCATCAGCTAATGACTATGATTACATAAAAAAACTGTTGCTTAAAAGATTTAAATTAACTTCCGAACAACTCAGGCAGAAGTTCTTTACTCACAAACGAGATTCTTCTTCTTCATGGCGGGATTTCGGTTTTGAACTGAATAACTTTTTTGAGGAATGGATCAATTGTTTAGAAATAACCGATTTTGAAGATTTAAAGCAGCTAATGGTCGTTGACCAGTTAAAGAGTAAAATACCAAATGACGTACGCGATCATTTTCTCGACGATTTGCCCAAAATAAAGAAAGTAGAAGATTTGGTTAATAAACTGGACGAATATGAAGCTGCACGAAGTCACCTTAAAAAGGAAACAAACAGAAATTGGCGTGTTTCCGAAAACAGAAGTAAATTTGATATCGCGAAAGAAGCTAAAAATTCACCATTGTCGTTCGTCCGTGCTCAAAAGAATTATGCTGATGATAATTACTGTAACAAGAGTAATAATAAATGTTTTAATTGCAATGAGGCTGGCCATAAATCAATTAATTGCAAGTTTAAAAACAAAGGATTGAAATGTTTCCAATGTGGTAGCTTTGGCCACAAAGCCAGTATCTGCCCGCAAAGAGATTTTAAAGTGTCTCTCTCAAATAAAGTGTATATTCGTAACTCTACAAAAACTGTAAATAAGCTTAGCAAAAATGTTGAAATAAATGGTATAAATTGTGATGCATTAATTGATACTGGAAGTGATATTACTATGATTAATTATGATTTTTATTTGAAAATTGGTAAACCTAATTTAACGACTGATAATGTCAAATTAGCTGGTATAAGTGGAGATAGCATTACTCCTCTAGGTTTTTTTGATCGTGATATATTAATTGATGAATATGTAATATCAACTAATGTGTATGTGTTAGAAATAATGCCGAACGAAATAATCATCGGCATGGACGTATTAAATAATCTAAGCTTTTCATTCCAAGAAAAACAAATTACCATTCATGGGAAAAAAGCTGAAATAAATTACACCCGGCTGGTGAGAAGCGAGGTCAAGGTCGTATCATTACGTTCCGCGGAGTTGAAAAGAGACAGACAGGCACCTATTTTTGCTGAGGCTTGCAATAAAATAAATACAAATCCTCTCCCATACTTCATTCATTTAGCGGATTCGATAAACTATGATGAAATCGACATGAGTCATGTAAAAAAACCCTTGAGACAAGAAATAAATCGTCTTTTAAATAAGTATTTGCCAAACAAAACAAAAAGTACGGAGTTACAAATGAAAATAATACTGAGCGATGATATTCCGATTACTCACAACCCTCGAAGGCTGCCTTTAAAAGAACAAAAATTCGTTGAAACTCAGATTGATAAATGGATACAGGAAGGGATAATTAAACCCAGTACTTCAAATTTCTGTTCCCCCGTGGTTTTATGCAAGAAAAAGGATGACAGTTATAGGTTATGCATTGATTTTCGTAAGCTAAATAAAAAGATGATTAAAGATCGGTACCCTTTACCCCTCATAGAAGATTTGCTTGACAAACTTGAGCAATCAAAAATATTTACTACTTTGGACTTGAAAAACGGATTTTTTCATGTAGACGTAGAGAAAGATAGCACAAAATTTACGTCTTTTGTAACACATCATGGCCAGTGGGAATTTCTTAAAGTACCATTTGGACTTTCCAATAGTCCGAGTGTATTTCAGCGTTACATTAATTTGATATTCAGGAATTTGATGCTAGACGGAACTGTACTGATTTATATGGACGACATTATTATACCATCCAAAACCGAGGAAGAAGGGCTAGAAAAATTACAACGTGTTCTACAGGTTGCATCAGAGTACGGTTTGGAGTTTAATTTTAAGAAGTGTCAGTTTTTAAAACCACAAATAGAATTTTTAGGCTATAGAATCCAAAACGGAACTATACAGCCCTCTGTATCTAAAACGGTAGCTGTACAAAAATTTCCACAACCACAAACTGTTAAACAAGTACAAAGCTTTTTAGGCCTTACTAGCTATTTCCGGAAATTTATACCCCACTATTCAAAAATCGCAAAACCGCTTAGTGATCTACTAAGAAAAGACATTGCATTTAAGTTTGAATCTGAACAAAAGGAAGCTTTTCAAAAACTTAAAGATATTTTAACTCAGGAGCCAATTTTGCATCTCTATCAACAGGGATCAGTTTTAGAACTCCATACAGATGCTAGCAGTCAGGGATTCGGAGCAGTGCTGCTGCAACAGGGAACCGACAATAAGTTTTATCCTATTCATTATTTTAGTCGGAAAACATCTCCACAACAAGAAAAATATAGCAGCTATGAATTAGAAGTTTTGGCTGTAATCGAAGCGTTGAAAAAATTTAGACATTACTTACTGGGTTCTAAGTTTAAAATTGTGACTGATTGTTCCGCTTTTCAACAAACTATGAGTAAAAGAGATCTTACTCCAAAAGTTGCAAGATGGGCTTTACAGTTAGAGGAATTTGGTTACCAAATTGTTCACAGATCGGGGAAACAAATGGCACACGTAGATTCTCTTAGTCGAAACGCAGTACTTGTTGTTACTCGTTCATACAGTGAAGTGACTACTAAAATAGCCAATGCTCAAAATGAGGACGAATTCCTTAAGAAATTAAAAGCTTTGATAGATAAGCAAGAAGACGGTGAACACATTGTGAGAAATGGAGTTTTATACAAATACGATAATGGTAGAGAATTGCTCATAGTCCCAGAAGCATTACAAAGAGAAATTATTCGAGAAATTCACAATAAAGGACATTACGCTGTGGCTAAGACGGAAGAAATTTTAAAGCAAGAATTTTACATACCAAAGTTGAGGTCAAAAATACAAAGTGTGGTTGCCAATTGCGTGGAGTGTATTCTGTGTAATAAGAAACGTGGGAAAGGTGAAGGTTTCCTTAACCCCATCCCAAAAGAAAATTTGCCTTTAAGTACATATCACATCGATTTCATTGGCCCTATGCCTTCTACAAATAAGAACTACCAGCATATTTTTTCAATAGTCGACGCTTTTACAAAATTTGTCTGGTTGTATCCGGTTAAATCAACATCTACTCAGGATGCAATAACTAAACTTAAGCTTCAACAATCTACTTTTGGAAATCCGACGAGAATAATAACAGACAGAGGTTCAGCTTTTACCTCAAAAGAATTTGAAACATACTGTCAGGCTGAAAATATTGAACATTTCAAAATTAGCACCGGAATTCCTCGCGGAAATGGACAAATTGAAATAATGCATAAAATTTTAATACCCATTCTATCAAAACTCTCGATAACAGACCCTACCAAATGGTTTAAACATGTTGCATCAGTGCAGAAAATAATCAATAGTACCGTTTCGAGAAGTACAAAGTTTACCCCGTTTGAGCTTTTAACTGGAGTAAAATTAAAAGATACAACTGATTTACATTTAAAGGAAATATTGGAAGAAGAATATACAAAAGCAATGATGGAAGATCGAAATAATATGAGAGAAGAAGCAAGGGAAAACATTTTGAAGATTCAAGAAGATAATCGCAAAAGTTTCAACAAACGAAGAAAAGTGGCGCGCATCTACAAACTTGGTGAATTAGTGGCCATACAACGGACACAGTTTGGAACTGGACTCAAACTAAGACCAAAGTTTCATGGACCGTATCGGATTGTTAAGGTTAAACCTAAGGATCGCTATGACGTGGAAAAAGTTGGATGTCATGACGGACCAAATACAACTTCCACAGCAGCTGATTTCATGAAAGCATGGTCTTCAGACTAAAAGAGAAAAAAATGTTTATTGGTTTATCCAGATACTGTTTTCTTTTTTTTATTCTTTCAGATTTTTTCTACTTTGATTTAACTTTCGAGGACGAAAGAGACGTCAGGATCGCCGAATGTAGTGACGAACGCCTGATAACGAGCGCCATCTGCTGGCCAACAGGCGTTGAGGCTTGTTAGACGGAGTGCAGACGAGACGAGATGGATCTGAACGAAAGTGAAGACGCGTGAGACGAGACGGGTCTCTGGACGAAAGACGAGATGGCACATGTGAATTAATCCTGCGACGTATTCGACGAAATCTATTTAATGTTCATTTCTTTTATGTTAATGTAATTGTTCGTCCTAAATGTGATTAAATGTGCGTGATTCTAAATAGTAGTGATTCCTGAGTCCTACATGTATTGAAATCTCGGAGTTAAGAAAAAATCTGAAAGTTCTAAATAATGATTTAAGAACAGTACCAATGGTATCAGGTAATCTTAAAACTCTGAAGGACATGATGTCAAAAATTGTCAGTTTTTTATCAACTATTTGAGAGTTTGTAGATAAGGAAGAAGGACAGTAATTGATCAATTTGTGGCCAATTACCTCGAAGAGAATGTCAGTTTGACAAATCGGTCAATGCAAGGATGGACAATGCTAAAGATAGCAGTCGGCCACAACAATTCCTGTCGATGCTGCTACGTTCATTGGTGGCGGGGTGGTCGGCTGTACGCAAGAAGAAGAAGGCGGTGAAGACGGTCGCCCCATGCTTTAAAGTCTATAAGGGCCTCACCATCTATTTCGATAAATATAATAATGCTGAGCTGATGGCAAATTTAACTGTTCACAATCTCCCCCTTGGTCCGAATCGCAGAATTTCTCCTTTTACTTTTTCTTTAAAGAAACTGTGCGCAAGAAAGGAAATGACTGGTTAAAAAAAACTAAATGAAATGTTGTAGTGGGAAAAATACTGATAAAAATTGTAAAAAAGAGATCATAAATAATTTCGAAAGCTGTATTCAAGGAGTTTCTAAGATATAAATGTGACAAGTAAACTATATTATTAAATCAACATTCTATTAAAGTAATAAGGGAAAACATTAAACAGTCACCGATACGCCAACAGTCTTGTTCGATTACGCCAATTTCTATTTCAAAAGAAAGATTATGATAGATAAGTCATCAGTGATGCTTCTTTTCCTCTATTACTCCTATTTCGAAAGTAATCAAAAAATAAAACTATAACGCAGCCCACCGATTATGTCAGTTTATGTTTATAGTGCAGTAATGCTTTAAAATATTTAAAATTTTTTTTTTTGTGGTAAAATACAGTTCACATAGCTAAATTAAACTATTGTATTGTGCGTGAACCACTGAAACCGAAGGTGGCTATTATCTTTTAAATTATTAGCGTAAAAAGAATATTAATTGATCTAACGGGATTAATTTTAAGTAGTAATTATTTAAATTAATTATCGAATTCTGCTGCTACTGTCCTAGTTTTCTTTTCTTCTAGAATCAGAATCGCCGGTATTAAAAAGATTCTGTTTTTTTCCTCCCAAAAAAGTGACATTATTGCTCAAACCGGGTACTTCCCTTTCAGATCCGGGTAGTTCAATTTGGTTCGTTCATTCAACGTTAAATCATTTAAATTAGTGAGAATAACATCGCACATTTTTTAATTACTGGAAAGAATCTAAATGCAATAAGATACAAATGGTAATTTAATATTTAAACAAAAAAAAAAAAGTCTTTAATTGCTTTTTGTTTAGTTTTTTCCAAATTTAAATCTAGAGAAAATCCATTTGTAGGAAGGTCATTTAAATCTAGAAAAAGCTAATTTGCTATAAAATTCGAGAGAAATTGTTTTTCTGATTTAAAATAGAATTATTTGCGGAATGGTGTGAGTCAACTGTCTTGCTTATTTATTTAAAATGGTATTATCGAAAAATTATACACAAATTATCTCAATTAAAAGCAAGAAAATTGATATTTTGCTGCTTTTCAATATATCTTTCTATGTTTACAAAATTTTACTCCCATTTTTTTCATTTCTTCTATTACCTATCAAAAGTATGAATTTAATCTAATTCAGAATGCGCTTTTCTACATCTCTCTAGGCCCGTAGTGGCTTGGTGGTAAGGTCTCGGCTTGTGAGCCGTAGGGTTTTAGATTCGAGACCCCATTCCACCGAAGAACCGCCGTGTAAGGGGGCCTGTTGCACGATAAATCCATAAGAGTCAAACATCCTCCCGTTGGTGTAGTGTGGTGTGGTGTGGAAAGGGGGGTGGCAGATCAGGTGTCGCCCTCGTCATCTGACCGCGGTTCAAAATTACGAGGTCCGTCCCAAAATAGCCCTAGTGTTGCTTTAAACGGGTCGTTAACATAACTAAACTAAAAACTACATCTCTCTAAAATTTAGTTTAATTTTATTATTTTTTTAATTTTATTTATTCGACATTAATATTTTATAATTTGGTTGACAGGTTGTAGGATGTTGACAATTTTTATTTTAGTTCGAATAGAAAGAATATAAAATTTTTCTTTAGTAGTAATCTGTTTATGATAAAAATATTATAATTCGTTAAACATTTAGCAGTTTATGAACTCAAACCCATTTTTAATTTCTCTTATAATGAAATGCATTAGGAGAAAATATTTTCATCGTCAAAAAAATTCGAACTCATCATTTAGACAAATCGCAACATCTCAGACTTCTCTAAATTCGTAAAGAACAGTTTGGGAATTATGTCTGTTTATATGAATAATACGATAACTCAAAAACGCCTTGAGCTATATAGATGAAATTTGGTGCGTGGTCTTCATTGAATCTGTAGATTTCTATCAAATTTTAACGAAATCTATTGACACAAATCTATCTGTCCGCCTGTCCGAGAAGAAGTGAACACGAAAACTACAAAATATAAATAGCTACATGAATAAAATTTAATGCACTAAATAAGCATCTAAAGTGTAAATACTTATTGTATTTAGAATTAAACCTTTCAAAGAATTGAACATCTGTTGGCATGTACTTCTGAATGCATTAAACGCGATAGCAACGACTTCGATGAGTATAATTTGGTATTTGGTCTTGATATTAAAACTATAATTCTGTGTTAATTTTTTTTTTCACTCGGTTGAAAAAAAGGGTATTCATAAAGCAGGCAAAAACAGCATTTCAGTTTCTTCACTGTATTATAAAGTATCAAACTCTCATGTGCGGGCAACTGAAATAAAAATTGTAGCACTTGTAGATTTCATGGCCTTGTCCAAATCCACGATTTTTTTTGAGGAGACTTTAGAGAGAATACAAGAAAATATCGGGGGGACCACTGTCTTTGATTAAATTGAATAAGTTTCCATTTTTAAAAAAAATTAAATAAAGAAAAACAAAAATGATATATTTATTAAGAATATTTTAAAAATTTATCTTCCTATTTCATATAAAATTCGAGTACTAGTACGTTGATGTGTCCATCCGATTTAGAAGGACTCAAAGATCAAAGGAAATCACCATCATTTTATTCTTTTACTTTTTTTTTTAAAAAAAAGTGTAGTTTAAAAAATAAAAATGAAGTGCAGTAAAGAATTATATCTTATTTTTATCTATTAGATTATATACATATGTATCCAAGATGAAGAATCTGAGCGAAGATATATAATGTAATAATTTCTTAATCGATTGTGCTCCTATTTCACTGTATCTGTAATTTCACAGCTGTACAAGCTCTTATTTTTCTCGCCGAGTTAGCGATAGCAAACTCTTTTCTAAAACTTCATAAGTTCAGAATACTTTCTTACGGCCTTTCTTTCCTATTTTCTGCCTTCAAATTCGTACGCTACAACGTGCTCACCAGGGTTTGGACAAGTAATGTTGATATAAAAATGGAACCATTTCCTTTAAATTATGAAGAATAAAAGTCATTAAGGAATTCTATGATTGTTGCTTTTAAGTTTGTTGCTACTTTCTTGTCATCAATAGAATTCACCGAGGAAGGGCCACAAAATATTTCAGCGCCTTTGGCCTCATATTATCAAAATCCGCCACTGTGCACATCATCTTATCCTGTGTACTTTACGATTCAATATATAACAATTTAAAGGGGAAAAAAACCTGTATTTTCTTTATTTAATTCAGATCTTGCGTTAACACATTGTTCTATCGTGTAATGCTCCAGTTTGATAATTCACCCTAAACTATATACTTTCAAATGATTTTTTTTAAATACGATTGCTAACATTTTATTGCACAAATGGTGGCAAATTCGTTTTGCGTTAATTTTGGGTGGGACACCCTTTAGAAATGGTATGATCTGGAGCGACGACACGAGCACAGAGCGAGAGACGGTCAGTCTCTTGTTGGATTTGCCTCAAAATCTGATGGGTGTCTAGATTGTATATGTTAATTCTGCGTATCGAATTTTATCTATCTAGTTGTCTTCGTTTTGTAACTATCGTGTTAGCTTGCATTTGAACAGCCGGACAGACAGACTTCCTCAGAACGAATTTTGCTCGAAATTTGAGAGAAATCTACAAATTTGGTATAAAGTCTATATACTAAATTTTAATCGTCTATCTCAAAGCATTTTTCAGTTATCTTTGTTACAGACAGACAGACGGATATTTTCCAAAGATGTGTTTTCCGAACTCAGGGAGGTCTAAAATGTGGAGTTTCGTCAAAATCACAAGTTCGAATTTTTTGACGATTACTATACTTTCTCTATATAACATATATGAGAAAGATAAATAAATAAAACTTCTGAGCTTATTTGTACCCAGCCCAATTTCATATAAACCTGTTTAAAATACTTCTTTCATGATTCTTTTATATTATGGCGATAAATCTGCTTTTGTTCATTATTAATAATAATAATAAAAATTCAAACATTAATGATTTGATTATGAATACCAGAATAAAGGTTAATGCATAGTGATTCGTACTTGGGAATTTTCAAGATAACTGATTATGTCAAAATATTATAAAAATCCATGTTTATTTTAATTTTAGAAGAAAAGAGTAAAAAAATAAAGTACTTTCCCTGAAATGCGATTAATTTCTACAATTTCACCCCCCCCGGAGTAATGGCGTCTAGGGCACTTGCCCTGACTGCCCCAACCTACTTATACCACTGATCCATGACTTACAGAAATAAAACTTGAAAAGTCTTTATTCCCCCCCCTCTCCTCTTTATATTATCAATAAACAGCACAATAATTTTAAATAATTTTTGTAAATTAAGCCTAGGTTTGATGTGTTTTGCTTATTTTAGAATAGATCTATATTATACATGATTTCAAATTTCTTATAATTCATTTTAGTTCAATTTCATTTGTTATTAATTTCTATTAATAAAGATGGATGGATGTGTGGGTTGGAGTTCTACAGGTCAGACCATTTGATCTAAAACTAACTAACTTGGCACAAATATACTTAAGAAAGTATGAATATGCGCACACGCCTCAGTGTTTCTTTAAATTTAATTAGAAATTAAGCGAAATATTAAAGTTTTATTCAATATATTTTCCAAAAACTTGATTGTATAAAATTTTATACATTACCTTAAAATTATATATCTTTTTAAATGAGCCAATTTCTTTTTGCTGCATAATTCTTTTCTGTTTTTAATTAATTAAAAAATTATTTTAAGAATATTTTACAATTATATATTTTATTATCGAAATGGAACTCAAATTTTTTCCATTGTTATTACTAATAATTCAGCCTCCCCCCACCCCTCATTGTGGTTGATCAAGATATATGAAGCTTGGTCTTTTGGTTTTTTTTTTTTTTTTTCATGTTGAGTTATTTTTAGTGCAAGGTTTTTTTTTTTTAATCCCTCAACCTTTCCTAATTAGAAGACGCATCTCATTTTGTACACTTATTTTAATTCCTATAATAATATATTCCTATAATAATTGTGACGCTGGAATATTTTCTAAGTGAATTTGCATTTTAAATTATTTATTATTTTCAATAAATTGCAGATTTAAAATTAAAATTTTGGTAATTCTATACATATGTTAAACATGTCATTGCATGCAAAGGGGTTAATAAAATTTATTGCACTTACAGTTTAACGTCAGAATTAAACTACGATACAAATTTTTAAAAAAATATGTTCACTTTCAAACACTCCTGACCTTTCTAGTGAGAATTTATAAAAGTATAGACAAAAATTAAGAAAATGCATAGCACAATGAACAAATGGTGCAAGGTTTCTAAAATAGTATGACATATGATAAAATTTGATGTGTATTTTTGTGTGTGTGGAATCCATTAAGATAGCACTACACACAATATTTAATTGAAATTTTTAGCAATGGGGCTAGTAAATTATACAATCTATCAAAAATATGTGCACTATTCTAATTCTTGGCTCCCCTTTTATGTAAGAAATGTTTAAATTACACATAAGAAACATTTATAAAGTGCTGTCATGTGCTAAAATATCAGCCTGTTAAGAGAAGATTTTGATATAAATATGTTCATAATGTTAAGAGCATTATAAAATGAAATTAAAAAAAATATTTTTATTAATTTGAATTGTTTCAGGATTGTAAAGATCAAATTCATTATTGTAAAGAATAGTGTAATCGATTTTTTTAATCACTTTGGAGGAGAGAGCAAGTGGTTTAAAATCTTTCACATTTGTGCTTTCTAAATAGCAATAAAAATTATTATTTTTTAATTTAATTTTGAGTCAATTAATTTAAGCATTCATTTGCAAAAGAATTATATATGAATAGTGCAAAAATATTATAATGAATTAGAGAAAAGAAAATATCATATATTATAATAATAAATTAAGTAAAATGTTAAAGATAAAAAAGGTAAGTAGAAAGTTTATAAATTCAGTAGAAAATAATACAAAATTTTCTGCTTTTTAACAAGTACAACAAAATAAAAGTTAATAATTAATATAATATTAAAGAATTATATAATATAAGTAATATTATAAAACACTGAGAAGAATTTGTAATGTTGCTTCCCATTGCAGAAGGTCTTCTGGTAAGGAAGACAGTTTTACAGATAGCTCTGATGAATGCAGGATCAATGACTCAATGCTTAATGATAAAATCGAAGATTCCCGAATCTATAGGAATCTTGGCAATAAGTCCATTAGGGTGCGCGTTTTGCTAATCCTACTATGCTCTGACACAGAAATTATAAAAAGCCAGGAGAGTATCGATTTAGTTGAGTCCTGTGCTGAATAGCCAGTCATATAGTTGAGTCAATAACGAGTCAAGAGTGAATCGACAATTGGGTTCAATCAAGCAATCAGGTAGTAGAAAATATCAGGCAGTTAAGTCGTGTGAAGTTTCTCATCTGTGGAGTTCACTTTAAACTCTTTGTGCTGTTATGATTGCTTATCATTGATGTAATAGTTGTGTGTTGTTCTTGTATAAGCTTTGGATGTGTTTTGTTATCTGCTTGTTCATATAGAATAAAATGTTATACTTTGTTATTGAGCCTGATGGACTGTTTCAGTATATAGCAACTTTACTGGACCCACTAACATTTAGATTTTTTTTGTTCAATAGTTCATATAATAAATTTAAAAAATATTTTTATTTACTTACTAATTTTACTGCTATATTAGGTTTGATAATTGGGATCTTATATTTCTAAAATTTGATTTGAATTTAAAAGATTACAAACTTTAGATCAATCAATACAAAAAGCTATGTAATATTGATGATTGGTGTCTGACATCAATGTAAAATCAAGATTACAATAATTTTAATGCAAAAAATAAAAAGAATTATTATCTGGTTTTCTGAATAAGTAAAATTTTAGCCAAGTAAAACACCTGGAGCAAAACAACAACAAAAGAACACACTTCAATTTTACAACAAATTTAATTACAAATACTTGTGCTGAAAAACATGAAGACATATGCACTGCGAGAAAGACTGAAATCTTAACATAAACAATTATATATTTATATACACATGTTTGATTTCTTTAACAATATTTCATTAATGTTTCCAATTTTAATTTTGATAACAGATCAAATAACAATCATACCAGATTTAACAGTTTGGAAGACTAGTGCCTATAATTTTAATAAATCACATAAAACAATAAATGCAAAACATTTGCAACAGCGAAATATTCGGTTTGATTTGTTTCTTCTCCTAACTTTTGGAAGCATTTCCTAAAGTTAAAGTAAACAGAGACACATAGTTTGTACAAATAATTTAACAAATTATACATAGTCACAATTCATTCACAGCAATAACACCACATACATATAATACAAATTGCAAAATGGAATGATTGGAAAAAAATTCTGAGATTCGTAGGACAACTTGATCCAAAATGTCAACATTCACAGAATTTTTCATAATAAATGGCAAGACAAAGGTAATAATGCATCCATTAACAGAAGCAAAATGCAACATTAAAGCTGTAGTTCTATTGAAAAAGACCATTTAAACAGCAATGAAGGAAACAATTTCTGAACAAACATTGCAGGTAAGAAAGACAATTAAGCTCAAAAAGAACCAATAAAATACTACTTTTTAAATTTCATTAAGAAATCCTGCTTTTAAATTATTCTTAACCATAATATTGTAGCTATAGTATTTAAAAATTTTTAAAATAAAACAATGTTACCTAAATATTTTATTTAACTAAAAAAAATCCCATTTAAAATAATACATAAAAGACCTATTAATCGATTGGCTAACTTCTGATCATTTGAACCCACTTTTTGAACTTTTGATTTAGTAATTCTAAAGAAGTTCCAAATTTTCCCATAACCCTAATTAAGACTATAATTGCACAAAAATTAAATATAATTTCAATTTCTTATTGAAAATTAACAAAATTAAAATCAACTTTAAAAAATACACGATTATGAGAAATGGCAAGAACAGCAAGATTTTCTTGGTCACATATAAGAGATTCGATTAAAAACTGCATATTGTTGGAATAACACTTAAAAGTTGCATGATAAAAGTCACACTCACTCGAAATGGGAATGCACAACAAACGTTTTGTCACCATTAAGAAATATCACCCGTGCAGATATTCAAATGAAAAATGATTGTCCTTCCTTGTACTTGAAACATGGCTTTTTCTACAAAGAATCTTGACACCGACAAAACGACTTGGTCGTGTGGTTTAGTTCCTTATCGTTCGACTCTAATGGGGGTGTACAGGGGCATCTGTTAAAATTCTGGTCATTCTTACAGTTCTTGGTGGTGCTTGGTGAACTTGCACCGTCACTTGCAGACACTCGTCGAGAATCAGTACCTGGGCTTGAATTTGCTTCAGGACTTTTGTCGTGTGAGTTCTGATTGCTATGCAGAGCTGTTGGCACACTGATTACTGCCTGGGGAATGTTTGATGTACTTTGGGTGGCACAGAAATGCTGGTGCCACGAAAGAGAGGCATCATCGATGGGGCCACTCCAAGACTGCCTGCCACCAACATCATGAGTAAGGTTACCTAGAGTTCGGAAATCAAAGGATGCTGACCGTCTGTGTCTACAGAGGCTCAGAGATGGGCAATTGTGATCACATACTTGATCTGGGAAGTTACAGGTGAGTTTGTTAAAGTCTGTCGAGGCTTGTTCACCACAAATGCGCTTCTGTAAAAATAATTGCATTTCAGATTGAAATAAAAACAATAGGAACAATAATCAATTTGAAACAGAAAAAAGAATATCTCTTAGACAATGCAAATTTAACTTGAATTTAAAACGTCTTTTTTTTTTTTTTTTTTGCAATTCCGATAATTGCTAGTTAGTTTATTTTAAAAATACCCTAAAGGATTGAACTCGTAATTGGAGATGGGAGTCAAAATGACTGTGCGTTGTTCATTAGCCCCGATTGTCATGGGGTATTTTGTCCTTTAATACAATCATCTTCTCAAAACCTTCAACTTTTTCTTTCAGCAGTATGTTGGCAAAAGTCTAAATATGAACATAGACGTATAACCAAGTTATTTTTTTGTCCGTTTTTGCTGTTATTTATGGAGTCATTGATTTCATGTCTCTGAAACTGCTTTTAATTTCAATAATATAAAAAGAATAAAGAAGTATTCTTAAAAGAATATTTTAAAATATTGTATTCTTCATTTTTGTTTGTTAAATTCTAACACTTATTAACATCAGTATAAATCTCTAATACCTAAACAAAATAAATATTCATTCAAAGATTGTTTAGGTTTTTCTTATAGCATCTTTCCAACATTTAATATTATAACATTTAACATTTTAAATAATAATATTTTTATTATTTTCGGTAACTACATGATAAAACTACATGATAAAACATTAGTTGTCGGTATCAACTAAGAAATAAACTCTTAGTCAAATTGAGTTGTATGAAAAAAGTTGAATGAAATATTTTTGTGTGTATGAAGTAAGGAGTTTATAACTTTAACAATAACATTAGAAAATGTGCAGAAATGATGTTGAGTCTTTCGATAAAAGACCTGAAGTACATCATACAATGATTTATTTTAAGGCTTATATCCTATTTATATTAATACTCCTAATTTAGGAACAAAGAAAAGGGCCTCACTGTTTCAAATTTACTACTTTATACACTGTTATACTTTAAATAATTTAATTTTGTTTTTACAATAATCTGAGTAGATCACCCATAGAAAAGTAGCTGTTAATATTTTCAATATTTGAAGTAATAATTTAAATTAAATCGAAGAATTGAAATTATTTCATTATTAATGAAATCTCGGAAAACTAATAAATTTGGGAATCATTTTGTAGGAGAAAAAAATGTGATGAAAGATGCTAAGCAATTCTATGTTAGACTTCTTATCAAGAGATGACTATTAGAGAGATATATAAATAAAATGAACAAAACTGGTAAAAGACTTCCAAAATAGAACAGAGATTTTTTTTTAAATTAAAGACTAAAAAAAAAAAAACTGTCATGGCTATCATAAAGACCATATTGAGCATAATTAGACAGTAATTGCCAAACTTTGCAAGCTTACATTTTTTTTTTTTTACAATATATAAAAATGAATGCATAAAAAAAACGGTTTTTCAGCAGTGGTGTAATATGAATAAGTGGCATTCTGGACATAATATGACTATTTCATTCTCAATGGTAAGCAAAGGTTTAGTAAGGGCAAATGTCACCAAGTAAATAACATTTCTTTTTAGCCTTCATATCATATCCAGCTTTTTAAAGGAACAGAAATTACCAATATTTCATATCCGTTGCAACAGGGATATGTCCCTTGCCTCCTAATCATTATGCAATTGATTTTAAATGAACATGAATTGACTTTTGTATAAAATAATTAAAACTCTAACAAAATATCTCCAGAAGTTTCTAAAGCTTACATTAGATTGAAAAGCAAATGTCAATAAAATATGCGATCTCGCTCGTATCACTCAAACTCCCCGAAAAAGTCTATATCCTCCAAAATATTTATGATCTAATAAGACAGAATTCTGTTTTAATTACTGGGTATTAACTTGATTCCTTAAATATTCAGCATTATAATATAGAAACAAAATTTGATTTTAACAAATATCTCTCAAAGTTTATTATCTTCCATGCAGTGAAGGATTTTAATAACTAACATAAAATAAACCATACCTCCATCTGAAGTAGTTCTTGTTTCTTCTTTTCTAACTCCTTCTCTTTTTTGGCCTTCTCTTGCTCCCACTGGAGACGCTCTTGACTTAATTTCTCTTGAATATTCCTTAGCTCTTCGAGTTGATGATCAGGTCGATATCTTCGTTTACCATATTCTCTATTGAGCAAATATCAAAGTAAATAGTTTATTATTTGAAAATTTTTATTTTAGATCGTCAAAGAAAAAAAAAGTTAGCATTCTATAATCTTTTTTTTTATTAAATTCAATAAAGCTACTCTGTTTTTAATGGTCAAATTAAATTTTTTTCACATATAATACTTTTAAAAATAGTTTTTCACATATAATACTTT
>JAPMOR010077585.1:38485-81048 GCA_026543865.1 Argiope aurantia
AAAAATAGTTTTTCACATATAATACTTTAAAAAATAGTTTTTCACATATAATACTTTTAAAAGTTGTTAAAAATATTTTTATGTCTATGATAAAAACTTACTTTTTTCTAAGCAAATAAGTTATTTTTGAAACAACATAAGTATGCAAGAATAACTAAGCCAATAAGTTATTCTTGCATACAACATAAAATTACAAAATAAACTTTATACTTACTTTCTATATACAGACAGGTGATGATGTACTAAGCTCTGAAAATAATAAAAAAATATAATAAATATCATTCACAAATCTTAAAATCTTTTTTTCTTATTTGATTGAAATAGTGAATACATTCATTCCAATGGAATTAAATTTTTATAAGGAATTATCCGTCTTTGGCAACCAATTTGTTCATCTAGATTGAATTTTTAGACTGTTAACTTATTAATATAGGATATATTTCTTTTAAAAAACACTTCACCTTATAATTTGATATGAATAAAACATATGAATGCAATTATAACAAATTACTGCAATTTACAAAGTTTATATATTACGAAATAAAAAACGTATTATGGATTTAATGATTGACTAAAGAACCTATTTGAATGTTTTGACAGTCAGTTTGAACTCCATCATAGCATTTAGAAACATTGTTTCAGATAGTGTATCAAATTGAATTAAAAATAATATTGAGGTTATATGAAAAATTGTACAAAAACGATATTTATATTATTAAAAAGTCCTCTTTTTGTATATTTAGACATTAGAGCTTTTTTATAAGATAATTGTTTAGGAAGATATGAGTATCAAGTTCCATAAGTAAGACATAACGATTATGGCAAGGCTTAAGATTAACATACAGCACCAAAATTGAAACATTTTAGAGCAATTTCTTACCAAATATAATTATGAAAATTTTTTATTGCAACTTTAAAAGCTGTTTGTTAACATTTCTGCTATACACCTAGGACTGCAGACTTTTAGAGAATTTTGACTTGATTTTGATATGCTTGGTAAGAAAAGTTACATTAATCTTAAGTTGTACCACGATTATTTATATGGCAATGGTTAAGCCTACATTTGCACTTGATTGAATTTTTTGTTTGAAGCTTATTTCTTGATTTCTTTTATATCTTCTTTCCTCTGTCTGAATGTCCTCTTTGATGACATGGTGAAGTAATTTCAGAATAATTTTAATGATATTTTTTAGCTCCATTAATTAGCTAAGTGAAGCGATTGGTTTATTACAGCTGTAAAAATGATCAATGACTGCAGTATGAAATTTGTATGATATTTTGTTTATATTTGAATATTGCAATTCTGCAATTCGTAATAAGCTCTATTTCTGTACCATGCACATTAGCGTTATATTATATATATATACACCATTGCCAAGACATTTTTCAGTTTGAAATTACACATTTACTGTTTCAGGGGTGTTTGTGGGACCCCAAAAAATCCCCTGAAACTTTTACTGACTTACTACCGACATTTTGGAGTTTCGAGAAGGGGGGGGGGGAGAAATGAAAAATTACAATTATGAAGTATTGAATGACTTAATTATAAAAGTTCAATGAATTACTTTTTTTGCAAAATTAATAACCATAAATTTTCAAACATATAAACTACTACATTTTATGTAAATATTTTAAATTACCTGAATTAATTCTTTAAAAAAATTATCTAATTTCTGCTGCTTTTTTTATTTTCTGATGTTTGTGGGCTTGTCTTTCTTTTGTGGTGAACTTCATAATTGCAGGAAGGTTGACTTTTATTTTCCTCATTTACAGTTAAAGAAATTTCCTCGAGAACTGCACATGCAGAGGTAGAAGCAGTTTGCTTTTCTGCTAATGTAGAAGGTTTTTCAGAGACTTTTATAGGTGACTCATCTGAAATACATGTTTTTAAGTCCTCTTGATATGTTTTCCAACTTCTGTTCATATTCAGCAAGAGATCTTTGTGAATTGGATCAGTCATTGGATTTTTTGAGCCATATTTTTCACATGAGGTTTCTTTAGAAGCCATTAAATCATATTTAATAGTCTGCACTGCATCTAGGGAATCAATCTTAAGAGAGGTTCTATAGTCAGTGACAAGTGTATCCATTAAGTTGAATGCACTTTCCACTAATGGGCCATGGAAGCAGCTAAGGCAGGCTTTGACCAATTTAGCCAATGTAGGATACTTATAATCATTTGTGAAATCATCTTTTAAATTAAAAACTTTAGACCAATATTTATCAATTGTACACTTGACTTGATTTCCACTTTCATCAGATGTGTAGAGCATTTCTTTGGTGATATCAATATCACTCTGGTATAACCTTATTTCAGCTTCTACTTTTTACTTTTCATTATCACTAAAAATATGGGACATAAAAGATGATAATTTTTGAAAAGCTAATATTGTACTGGTTTTACCTCTTAGCTCTGGATCTAATGCTGTAAAACTAATTAGATATGAATTTTTAAGGGGTAATTTCTGTTTCATATGCTGTGCTGTATTAGTATAAGCTTTCATCAGAGAAATTTGGAATTCTTTTGCTATTGGATGATTTTTTGATAATTTCTTCAGGAGAGTGAAGGCTTCTGCACCAGTAAATATTACTTTGCTAGGTAGATGGAATTCTGGATTTGTGACATCAACCTTTAATAAATCATTATAAGATGTGCAGTCTATATTTTCTGGCTTCATAAAAAAAGAGAAATATTTTGCCATCAATTTATAAATACTGGAATGTATTAAATGAAGCATTGGTTTTTTTTTTTTTCAAATAATTTAATATATGTGTTGAACTCTGGTAATACTGCTGAATCTAATGCCATATGCAATAAAGTTTTGTTTTGCATAACAAATAACCCATTTAGTATTCTTTTCTTCCGAGCTAAAGCATCCTTTGTGAGTTGTTGGGAATGCAAGCAAGAATACACCCCTTCAACAATTTTTTTCTGAGCTGCTGAAATATTTCTTTTATTGTATACAGTTTCAACATAAGAAAAATAATCCCCTTTATCAGTTTTATCCAAGTAGTGAAAATAAAATGCAATAAGAGCATCCCACAGATCTTTGATTCTTTCTAAAACACATAAAATGTACACCCACCTATGGTCTGGTCTCTTCAAGGGCTTAAGTTTTTTAATGGCAAGGGATTCACAGATTTTGAAAAAATTTTATCTTTTACTGCAGCTTTTCATATCAAAATAGATGTCATCAAACAAATCTTCTAAGTATCAATCAAAACATGAAGCAAATTTTTTTGCACAGTTATTAGCTGTGTGACATGTGTCACCATCAATATCTAATAAGTGGGGTGCTTTGTTTGATGGTAGTCTCGTTTCAACACCCTTTTTTTTCCACGCATAGTGTTACATGAGTCCATTAATACACTAATTAAGTTTGTCCATGGAATATTATTATCTTCAATAGTATTAACAACTGCTTTAAAAACAGCTTCTGAATTGCAAGATTCCATCTTTAGAGATGCAAAATGATGAACTACAACTTCATTTTGATTGTTGTCATAAAACTGCACCAATATTGCCAGTATACTTTCTTGAGCATTGCTAGTACTTTCATCCAAATTTAGAGAAAATGGAGTCTCCTTTAAAGTTTTAATGATATTTTCCTTAATAGTTTTTGCGAGCCCATATTTCATCTTATAACATGCAGTAGTCCTGGACATTTCCAACGAGTTTAGTGTCGTCTGATCGCGGCTCAACTGTTTGCAGAGTTCAATTAAATTGGGAGCTACATTGAAAGAAAGAGAAATCTCGGCGATAAACGAAGTTATTAATACCTCTTGGCGTGCTTTTCTTGTCACTATATCCAATGGCCGAGCATCAGTCTCCAGTAAGTCATCAGTATTTTTTGAATTAGCATAATTACTTAAAGTCATCGAATGTCTAATGCACTTTGAATATTTTATGTGCGTCACCGTTTTAGAATGATTTGTGAAAGCCTTGAATCCTTCCCCACCATACTTCAGCAGTGAGTTACAAAAAACACAATATGCTTGTCCAGCAACATTTATTTTCTTGCACCATGTGCCGATGGTATCCCCATTGCCATCTCTCCGTCCAATCCAATTCCACCTAAATGCATTCCGGACACCTTCTTCTAATTGTATAATATCACTGTTTATATCGAGAAATTTCATTGTGAAATTCTCTTGCGTACATAAATAAAAAAACATTTCAATAAACGAAACGAAAAATTTACACATGCCTCAATAAATGAAACGAAAATTTTACACAGCGAAGAAAAAAAAAGTTGCGAAGTGATCAATGACAAATAGCTAATACGGCGAAAAATCCCCCTTCTCTACTTATTGGCGCCACACCAGGAGAGATAAGACCTTTGAACCCAGAGTCACGTAATCGCACATCTGGTCTCTCCCTCTTTTTTTTTTTTTTTCTTTTTTTTTTCCCCCGCCCCTCCTTCCCCAAAAAAATCCAGAAGAGAATGTCCGAGAACCGGGAGAATGAGTCATAACTCGCAATAAGGAAAGAACAAAAAGAAGTTTTTCCCCCATTTTCACTGCCTTCGGAGAAAGAAAGGAAAAGTTTTCACCACACACACTGACCTTGCGTTTTCTGCTTTCAAAGCAAACAAAATTACATAGATCAAAATAAATAATTCATTATTATTCCTACTTCCTTTTGAACGACGATCCCCGGAATTTCCGGGTATCAAAGTTCAAAATCCCCGGAATTCCGGGGTTTCCCCGGAGCACAAACACCCCTGCTGTTTACATTATACACAGATTAATTCTCCATTACTATCAATGATTATCAATTAGTTAACATAAAATGAAACTAAAACACAAGAATAATAATCAAACACCCTTTACAATTTAATATGTTTTCCATATAATTTTAATTTATAGATCATTAACTGTCAAAGACTGATTTTTCAGATAGGATAAATTTACCGTCACATTAGCTAGAAGATGATTCAATTCTGCAACTTCTTCTATGCGGTTATAACCACTTTGGAATGAGCTACTGGAAGCATTACCACTTGATGCAGTTTCCTGAAAGACATACACACCATCTTAGAAATCATGCAATTATACACGTTAGATAACACCAAAAGTTAGTACTTATTTGGAAGAAATAAATTTAACTTTATAAAGGATTTCCTAAAATTAATGTAAAAAACATCATATAATACATGCATGATTTTTAAAAATATATATCTTTTTTTATCATATCACTTAATTAAAGTTTATATTTTTTACAACACATATAAATTTAATATTATTCAATCGCTCCTGCTTATAATATTTAAAAACATGAATACTACATGAAGCTCTTTGTTTGAGCAATTTTCACATTTCAAAAAGATTTATTCACAATATTAAGTGATGCCTATGGTTTCATGCTCACTCAAAACTTTTGCTTTAAAAATAACTTCATTTCATGGCTATCATATATTTCTATTTATTTATAATATTTCATAATCAGATTATAACAAAACTTTTACAATGCTGTAAAACTTTTAAATATATAATTTTCTAAATAATTATTCATGATACAATAAACTCACGAATTTACTGAAATTTTATAAAACAATCATTATATATGCACATTTATCAAGTGTCAATTGAAAACACAATATAACAATATTACATGCATCGCGCCAATTTTTATATGAGTTATTTTTAAAGATGAATCTAAAAAATGCACTTACAGGACTTTTTAAAGATGAAATGAATTTCATATTAGGAACTCCCTCTGTTTTGGGCTGAAAAAGTTTAAATGTTGATTGAAAAGAATAATCAAGAGTTTTTAAAGTAACATTCTACATAATAAACTGCAACATTTAATAATATTAGATAGTAATTTTTAATATTAAATTCACAATTTTCTATGCGGTCAAACTAATCTTAAAGAGAAAAAGTATTAAAAGCTGTAATAAATAAAAATTGACACTTCACAAGTTTATTATTATTATTATTTGAGAAAAGGAACCAAATTTAAGTTATTTTACTGGGACTAAAAAATGCCATTAACCACATGATGTTTTGATTGAATAAATTTCAGTCTCTGGAAATGAATTTTTAAAACTAATATATTATACTTTTCAATATACAGAATGATCAAGAAATAACAGGAAGTGTTTGGAGCCCTTTAGCATGTTATGTATAACAAAATTTGGCCACTATACACATTAGAGTATGCGGTTTCGATTTAACAAGAAAAAAAAAAAAGTACCAAAAAACGCCGAAAGGATAAATTTTGGCGCTGTAAGCGCATAATGTGTGGGAAAAAGAATACATAACTGCCAATGGAAACAGTAAATGGCAACACACCACATACCAATGAAAAGCGGTTATTATAACAACTTACAAATTTGCCTCAGATGACCTGCAATAATTGCATGCAGTACACAAGGTTTCCAAAAGTCGCTTGCAGCATATCGGAATTTATTCGTCTGACATGTAAAGTTGATTTGATCTTTCAAGGCAGAAATTCCAGGTACATGTGCTTGATATACAACACCTTTCAAGTAGCCCAACAACCAGAAACTGCCAAGATTCAGATCACTGTTATCAGTTAATGCGTGTTATCCTATACAGATAAAATTTCAGGATCTTACGCAATATTTTCTGCACTGTCGAGAACGGGATATCTGTTAGTCGTGATATTGAACGTGCACTGCTGGTAGCCTGCTTATTACAGGCTGGTAGCCTGCATGATCCATAACGGCAGTTGAAACCTTTTCAACTCGTTCCTGCTTGATACCTTTACGTCCTCGGCCTGTTGCATACCAAAAATTCCTGTTGTTTCAAATATTTCAACCATTCTTCGTAAGTTAGTTATGGTCATTGATCCTCTAGGTAACTGTTTTAACCACCGGTATTCCCGAAGTGCAGCACTGGCATTTTCATCTCCCTGATGAAACAGGCTTGACTAATAATGTGCATTCATGTAGTGACAATGCAATCAAAGGACGAATGCTTGAAGAATGACTTAAATTCCTACAACCCTTCCTTTTATCTTCGATGTCATGTCACAAAGTACCCATATAAGCGAATCGCATAATAAAGTTTTTGATCGCAGCACCAAGATTTCCAATATCGGCATTTTTTTGGTACTATTTTTTTGATAAATTAAAACTTCATACTTTAATGTGTATGGTTGCCAAATTTTGTTATATTTCGCCCAGTACATAACATGCTACAGGGCTCCAAACACCTCCTGTTATTTCTTGATCACCCTTCATATTCAAAGATATGAAATTTTTTTCCTAATGCAATTATGCATATGAGCAAGAAAAAATTGTTTTTTAACATGAAAGAAAAACTCAACAAAGTTGGTTTGGTCACTTGGAGGATTAAAATAAAAATTAAAAGATTTGAACTAATTTAAATTTTGTAATTATTTTTATAGATATATAATTTTTGGTTCAAAAATTCTACAAACACATACCAGAAAATATTTTCATTGCTAGGGATGGGTATCACATTATATAATAACAGATTGAATGTTTAAAACATGTTTTGTTGGCAATATATTTAATCAAAGATTCATTGAATCTTTCCTCAAAATTCAAATACTGCATAGACAAATGGAATTTGAAAAGAAACACAGAGAAATATGAAAAGTAAGACATTCAAACTGTATTAGAAAAATATTATCCGGAAAGATGGGAGAAAAAATCATTGTAAAAGCAAAGCGAACATTTTACATCATGGAGAAGAGAGATGTAAATGTATGTACAAATTTTACAAAAAAGATTATTGATCGAGTCAAGGTATATGCAACAATTGTCAAGACATTTTAAAATTCCCACGAAGTATTTATTTAAATAATTACCTTGATATGAAGACTGGAATCAGAACAAGAAAGTTCTCTGTCTCCATGACAATCCCCATCCATCTCTTTTAGCTGCATCAGTTTTCGTTTTAAAACACTGACTAAATTAAAAGAACAAGACAAGTAAACAAATAATTTTACTTGTAAAAAAAGATTTCCCAATTACCTTTGAAATAAAAAGTTACATTATTCAAAATTCAATTGGAAATATCTTTCTTCACAGAAAATGTTTTGTCTAATTATTAAAGAAATAGTTAAATATACAATTAAAAAATATCTTCTCTTCCAAGAGAGTTCTGACATACAGATTTTTTTTGAAATCATTAAACTTTAAACAAAAATGCTTTTCACAGAATATACAAGTAACTCTCATATTAAAAAAGAGCATGATAATCATATATTATTATAAATAGATTGATATATCATTATATTATGAATTATCTAGCCAAAACATTGTGAATACAGATTAAAATTAAAATATATGGAAGATCCAAAAACCAGAAGAGATAAGCTGCCATTTTACAGCAAATTCACAATCAGACAATAAAATGTTTATTTATATTTAATATTAAAAATTAGGTGCCTTCCAAATATTCCTCATCTCATTAACATGAATTTTTATTAAATATGGTATATATATATATAAATCAAATAAAAAACCAGTTATTCTGCCATGTTTCGTTTTGTGGGATATTAGCAATGGCAGCGAAATATAGGGTATTGATAGTCTCTACGAGGATTATAGCCCAGTAGCTAATGTTTAAACTGTTAAAGACATTTATTTCCAATAGAAAAAATGCACTAAATGACCAATAATTATATTTTATATTAAATAACATTATATATCAACAAAGTGACAGCATAACATATTATTATTAGTCAATATTTTATTCGAATATCACTATTTCAGATTATTACAATAGCTGCCCAAAAATCCTCAAAAAGAAATGGCAGATCAATATCAGATAGTTAAAGATAAGATTATTAAATTTTGAATGGCATGTGAAAAATTAAAAGTCGATGCAAACCCACAATAAAAGAATTTTTATCTATGAATTTAAGTGATATGAAAATAATTAAATATTGGGGTGTTTATATTGAGTTTATAACAAATATATTTAAATCATGAATTCTTACCTTTATCTGTTACTTCTCTTCCAGAATTGTCAAAGCCACCAAAGGTCTCAGCTCTTTTTGGCAGAATGGGAGACATGTTGGCAGAAGTAGTGTATTCAATAGAATTGCTGTAAGGACTTGTATCAAAATAAAGCATTCGACTGGCTATACTGCATGCTGAAAATACAAAAATGGATTTCAGGGAAATAGAGAGCAAAGAGAAGTTTTAATGGATTTGTTTTACATTAATATTTTTTAAAACACATAAAAAATATCTGAATAATAATAATAATAATTAATATGTGTGGCAAATACATTAGATAAAACTGCTTTCATTTCACATAACTATCATTAATGTACAATAAAAGTTACAGAGACAAAATTTCTAGAATTTCAGAGTATTTCTTGAAATAAGTTGTTTTAATAGGGGAAGTGCAGGTAATAGAATCTGTTATCATAGATTATTAAGGAATTCTTTTAAATTTTTTTTATTTTTTAAGATTTTATATATGAATGATTAATCAAGGAATCACACTAAAAAATAGAATAAAAGAAAATCTAAAAAATGTGCTTGCTTTCCACAGTCAAATAATTTAAGGATCCACAAATTTTCTGGATTGTACAAGAAATGAATATTCTTTTTGCAAATATTGTACAAGAAATAAATATTCTCTTTCAATTTTTAGACAGTTTCACTGCTTGAGCATCTGTACTTAAGAGACTTACATGTCAAAAATATTAGAACTAACAGTGTCATTTTTTTTATAATGAAACTAATAGATGAAAATTTAAAAATCTTTAAAATTATATTTTAATTTTTTAAATACTATGGAATTTCTAATAAAATTGAAAATTACATTGAAGTGCCTTGTTTTCACCAAAGAGAATTCCTTTTTAAAAATATAAAATATGTATTTTATACCTTGATCTAAATATGAAACTAATAAATTTTCTGTTTCCTCTTCATCTTTTTGGAGAAATTGCTGCAAGTCAACCTGAAAAAAGCATGGCATTTTAAAGCTAACATTCATAAAAGAAACACACTAAAAAATGTATTTTTTTTTCCTTTAAAAAAGCAAAGATTTATTAATTTCATTTTAGAGCAGAAAGTTTCTTTCATATAAGCTAGTTTTCAATAATTTTATATTAAGATTCATGTGCTCATTCATTTAGTTGCCATTAGTATCAAGAAATCAAAATCAATTGTTATATAGTTTAAAGTTGGTAGTTTAACATTACAGCATATAAAACTGTTCAGTTTTGAAGTGCAAATACACCATGCAGTGGAAAACAGAAATTGTGTTTTAATTTTAAGTTTGTTGAGGCATATTTAACTTTTTTTTTCATTATAAATCTAAAATGCCAATAAAAATTATAAAATCATTGAGTTTCTCCAGTTATAAAAGTTCTGATTAAGCTAACTATAATAACCATAAAGCCTATTTATGCACTACAATAGCCATAAAGAATCATTTACAGTCAATTACTAAGAAAATTAATTAAAAACTATACTATCAAATACTGCATAACATTTTCAGGTAAATCAAATTCAAGGACAAATTAGAGATAATTTGCCTACTTTATTTTTTACAGAACAGTCATTAAATTAATTCAATTGTATTTAAAAAATTATCAAAATCAGTTAAATAAAATCGCTAAAAAATAAATATTTCTGACAAAAAAAAATTAAATCTATAATCGCAAATTTCAAGTTATCATACGAGAACAATTATTTTTAATTCATTATTTGTCTTAATTAATTTAAGTCATTAACTAGTTTAAATCGGTTTGAAACAATCACGAGACTTCTCAACCGGTCTCTATCCTTCTATATTGTTACCGATTTACTTCCACTACTAAGTCCGTCAAGTTACCTTGTTCGTTCATAACGGGTGTATGGTGTGAAAACAATCATCAGGCTTCAATAAAAAACAACGCCGACGTTTATTGAACACGAAGACACTAACACACAGACGACAACTATATACAGCGGAGACGTGCACACAGCAGCATACTACGACAGACAGTAGCCAATCGAACACAACACACAAAGCGGCCAGACAGAATTCAGCATGAGAGGGGATTCTCGGAACTTTGCTCTATGGTCTCTCCTAAAGGCTGAAATTCTCTTTCTCTTTAGCTTTAGATTTTAAAGTAACATTTCTTGGTCTATTGATATGAGGTTGGGGGTTATATTTTTCGATAGCTTTAACTGCCTCATTTTCATGTTCATCAAGTTTGTTAAAGAAATTTGTAGCTATTTTCTTTATGGTTTGCCTATAAGTGGGGTACATGAGAGCTTTATAGATTTCCGAGCTGGGCATGGCCCAGGTAGCACCACATATCTGCCTGATGATTCTGTTTTGCTGCCTTTCAATTAATTTAAAATTTGTTTTGGCTGCATGTCCCCAAACTTGGCATGCGTAAGTCAATATCAGACGCAAATAGGCTATGTAAATAAGCATTTTAGTGTCCATGTGCATCTTTGAATTCCGAGAAATTAGGGTGAAGTACTTGCGCAACTGAGCTCGGAATTTGTCCTTTACGTAATTAATGTGTGCCCTCCAATTTAGTTTCCTGTCCATTATGACACCTAGGTATTTGACTTCCTGAGACCATGGGATGTATTTTCCTTTGAGTTTTATCCACTCAAAGTTTTTGTCTCTGGGAGCTTTGTGAAACATTACTGCTATAGTTTTGTCCGCATTTATCTCGATTTTCCATCTGAACATCCACTCTGTGATGCTATCTAGAGCAATTTTGATGTATCTTGCGTTGTGGTTTTTGGCCAGAATTGCAGTGTCGTCTGCATATAAACACAACATGGTGTTAAATTGTTTTGAGATATCGTTAATGTAACAGGAGAACAGTATTGGTCCTAGTTTTGAGCCTTGTGGTACTCCTGCTCGTATGTGTTTAGTGTCTGAAAAATCATTTTTCACCCTTACTCTAAAGCATCGATCGTTAAGATAAGAAACAATGATTTTAATTAAATATCTCGGAGTACTGTTTTTAATTAACTTGCAAATTAAACCATTGATCCATACCCGATCGAATGCTTTCTGTATATGGAGAAGGACAGCTCCTGTTTTTTGTTTTGGAAACCTGCAGTGGTGGCTCTGATGAGTTGATGTGAAATGCATAGGCTTGGTCTGAAGCCAAATTGTTCAGGACAAAGTAAGTTGTTTTCTAATAGGTGCTGGTTGAGTTTCTTTAAAATAATACTTTCGGCAATTTTGCTAAGAGAGGAAAGTAGTGAGATGGGTCTGTAACTGGAGGAATCCATGGGATCCTTACCAGGTTTATAAATGGGTACTACTGTGGCTGTCTTCCATCTAGCTGGGAAATATCCAAGTTCCAGTGTTTTTGTACTAAGAGGGTGAAAAATAGTATAAAATTCAGAGGGAGGTGTTTAATCATGTTGTTTGTGATGTTGTCATGTCCAGGCGCTTTATTGTTTTTTAGTTTCTTGATGTATTCTACAATTTCCGTTGGTTTAACAGGTTCTATGTTTGCATTTGAGTTTGAGTCGTCTAGTGGCGTCATCTGTGTGCTATGAAAGGAGCTAACAGTTTCTTCGACCTCGTGATCTGTTTCCTCATGGGATAGTGGGTTTAATTTAAACTGGTTCTCTAGGCTATTTGCCAAGAAATTTGCTTTGTCGAGGTCAGTTTGTGCAATTCCATCAGGACCGTTAAGGGTCGGAAGCAGCAGCTTGCAGCTTGAGACTACCGCCCTTTTATAGTTCCCGCGAGGCAGGCCTAGAACCTTCTGAGCCTTTCAGGTGTGTCTCAGTTCCTATTGGACGGATCTTTAAAATTCTCGAAGTTTCTAGCATTATCCATTTCGTCGCCAATGTAGCCAAGTTTTGAGATTATTGGCTCGGCACACAATACAGATGATTGTAAATCAATCTTTCCGGTTAACGAACTAATTGTGCTGGGAAGCAAGATTATTTGTTTGTATATAACATTATATTATATATATATATATATAATCATCATTATATATATATATATAATGATGATTCCCCTAGATGGCAAACAAAGTTTTGGAGCTCGAACAATTTTGAGATGGGGGGGGGGGAACTCGTTGTTTTTCTAAATATCGACGCATTCGTAATCTGATAATCTCGTGATTGTTTCAAACCGGTTTAAACTGGTTAATGACTTCAATTAAGACAATTCATAAGAATTCAGAGAATGAATAATTTCGAAATCAAGTTGTAACTTTAGTTGGCGATATATCGCCAAATGTGACAACCTTCTGCATTATTTTCTAATAAACCTAAAACCGAAAAATTGATACATCAATAGCGATAAATCGCCAATTTGTTACCTACGCATTTTGGGGCTTCAAAAACCTCAAATCAAAACATCATGTTCTCACATCATAAAAGAGGTTTCTCTCCATTTAGTTATATAAAATGATTGATTTTTTTATATACACAATCCAATTTTGAAAATATAACAATACAAAAATTGAGTTAAATTTTCATACTTCAAATTTAGTTCAATACATTAATAAATTTACTCACATTTGGCATCTTTTGTTTGTCAAAACCAATCAATTCCTAAAAAATGGATGAAACTATGTCAGTAACAATGATAAACATTTTAGAGAAAATATTCCCTTATTTATACAAGGACAATGTAATAAATTTGTCTTAACAAGAAATAAAAAATAGTCCAGAAATTCAAATGTAAATGTAATTCATACGCAAATTAAAATAGAAAAGATGTCTTTTGCAAAGAAAAACTATGTATATGTTGGTGTTGCCGAATTCGACCAACAAATTCAGAGAGGTGATAGTAGGCATCAAGAGGATAAAGAATCACCATACAACATAAGGTCCCAAACGACGTTTAGTAGAGAAAAATCGTAAAAATAAAGGGAGTATGAAAATAGTTGGAAAATGTAAAAAAATAATAGTGTTTCCACTATGATTTTTTTAAGTGAAAGGACATCCTTAAAAGTTTTTTTTTTCTTTCATGTAGTTAACATGTCGATTTGATAATCCAGGGGGTCGTAAATTATTGAAAACGAAAAAATAATTTAGAATACTTAACTGCAAAAATATTAAAAATTGAAGGAAAAAAAAAGTTGAAAATGTAAGGAATTTTATATTCTTTAATTTGATATAAGCGTGTAGCGTGAAAACTGAGTTGTTTTTAAGATAATCAAGGAAAACTAAAATGGGCACCAGAAAACATAGCCCCAACATCGGTATCGATGTTTGCAGACAGCGTTGTCAAATTCAAAAGATAAATTCCGTTCAAGGAAAATAGGCATTATGTAGATGAAAAATTACCAGAAAACATAGGATTGCAGTTAACGTTTTTCAGTGAAAATCGCAATAAACAGACGTCGAAAAGATAATGAGTCTGGCGAAGAGACTCATTATCTTTATCTGGCCCTACGAATGCGAGGATTAGGAAGAAGGTAATCGAGAAGAAGCCTTCTCGAATTAAATTTTTCACGAATTAACGAATTAAATTCATTAATAAACATTGCAGAATTGATGGACGTTAAACTAATACGTTCGCAAATAACATATCAGATTTCATGGATGCAACTAAAATGTGCTGATGCTCCCATCATGCATTAACCAAATGTTCTGGTGTACACTTGTTGGTGTTTCCTGTAGTAAATCCGGAGAAACAAGACAAATCCGAGACAAGGAACTTCGTTCGGGCAGAAGATACGGTCCCAATTGATGACCTTGCCCAGATGTTAATATTAAATTTGTGTAGGCGTTTGACAAGATAGTGATTTAAGTATTTTTGAATGAGCAAATATATGCATTGTGCGTGTTGAAGATGCCTTCTCTCTTCAGCTTTAAGCTCTCCTAAAGCTCCAACTATTTTCGGACTTCCTATATTTTTGCGATTTCCCCTTATTAAACGTCGTTTGGGGTCCTATGTTGTATCGCGATTCTTTATCCTCTTATTGCTTACTATCACTCCTCTGAATTTGTCGGTCGAATTTGGCAACACCTTGTGTGTGCATATTATATATATATATATTGGTTTTGCAAGAAACTAAGTTTACAATCTAAATAATCATATGGATTCTGCAATTTATGGAAATAAAACACTGAAAAGAATAATAAACTAGAAATATTCAATATAATGTCTTCAATTTAGAAGGGTAGCTATCAGGCAAGGAACCATTTTTTTTACAGCATGAAAAATTATATTCTTGATAGTATGAACATTAACAATAGAAATGCTGCTAATTACTGTGTAAAGACGATTCCTTAGAATTCCAAAAGGTGCAAATTTCATGAATAATAATAATAAAACAAATAATAATAATAATAATAAAAACTTTAAAAGGCATTCTATTTAATTCTAATTATTTTTGATGATTTCTTTTTAGTTCTCTGAGCATACTTCCACTGCAAGCATTTTTTATGACCATCATCAAAAAATTTTAAAATTAGAAAATAAAAAGTTAATTAATGATAACTAATAAGTTTTTTTAAAATCATAATTTAACTAAACAAATTTTTCTCCACTTTAGAAAAGAAACTTTTTTAACAACTTTTATCTAGAAAATCTTGTCATCCCAATACTCTATTGGATTCAATTTTAAAATGTTGGAAGTAAAATACAGGCAGTCTAATGGAATGCTACTTAAAGAATATCAACAACAACAACAAAAAAGATTAAAATGTGCACACACACTTTCTTTGTTATTCCATTAAAGTATTTGAAATGATTCCAACAGTTAAAACATTTTTTCAGTAATCAACTAAAAGTTATTTTTCTTTTCAATGGAAACAAAATAAAAAGGACAGTTTCTTAAAAAAATTCCAATAACTTTTAAAAATACAAATAAATATTCAAATACCTTTACTTTGATCTCAGCAATATCAATTTTTTCTCTAATAAATAAATATAAAAATAATTTCTGTGATGAAAATATTTTTAAACCTACATTTTGCGATGCTTGTATTGTTAAGAAAAAAATTGTTTAAATTTTAATAAGAATAAAAATCATAAAAAATAAGCACCTCAAGTTCTTGAAGAGTCCAAAGTGATAATTTAAGATTTGTTTTCTAACTAAAAATAATTAACTACAAAACTTATCTACTTAAAACATATTCATTTGTCTAATACATTAAGCAGGTATTAAATGTCGACTAAATTCTCTACTATTACAATGATCCAGCTGACAATTCAGAATAGAATTACAAATCTTGATAAAGAATTTTCTTTTAAGAAATTTATATATAATCCCCCCCCCCCTGAGCAAATACTTGATATACATATCTAATAACATTGAAAGCATGTTTTACTTACCAAAGCACTATACATTGCTTTTAACTTTTCTTCGCACAATGTTACTATTTCCACATCTTTTTCTTGCATGGTTGCTGCAAAATTGTGTAGAAATTTTTTTAGTGGATATATTTCTAAATACAATTTAAGTAAATCAAAAATCAACTATTGACTTTGAATTTAACATAGTTTGAATATATAAAAATAGGCTAATAAAAAGAAAAGCAATAAACTTTTTCATTTTCAAAGAAGTTTTGCAAAATGTTTAATATTCATTAACAATCGATTCAATTTTTAAAAATTATGCCATATTGAAACTTGATACCAATCAGTAACCTAGCTAGATGATGTTATTTTACTATTATAAATAAGATTATGCCTACTAAAATTTCTATTATTTGATGTTAGATGTTTAGAAATGCAACAAGTCATATACATAAATTAAAAAGTTTAATTTTTACCTACTTTAATTTAATTTGACTAGTTTAAAATTTGTAAAGATGGAATTTTGTGATACATTTTGAATCCTTCACTGATGGGCTCGAGCTTTGAAATTTAATACAGCTTTGTTTTCTTAATGAGATAAAATACCTTAAATTTTTTTGAACTTATAAATCAGTTAATTGATTGATTTTAATTATATTATGATTTCATATTAGGGGTCCAGTTAGTAGGGAATTTAAGAAAGAATTGATTACAAGATTCCATAAAAACTATACAATGAATTATAAAACATAAAAATAAAAAATTAAAACATTTTTATCAATAAAAATTAAAAGTAAATTTGGCAATTAAATAAAAATATTAAAAACATGAGACATTGAAAATATTATAAAATACCTCAAATTTCAAAGGAAGATATAAGAAAGAAAATACTTAGTTACTTATTAAAAATGAAAATATCAAATTCAATTAATTTGGAGTATTTAGACTACTATTTCACACTTTTATAAAACTGCTTTGAGTTAAAAAAATTTTATTAAAAAAACTTTCTACTCTCTAAAACATTATTAAAAGTATGATTAAAATTAATTGTATTTCAATTTTGAACCAAATATTTCAGTAAACAGAAAAAAGTCAAATTATTTTATCATTATTCTTTAAATCTTTTTAAATAACAATTTTTTATTTGATTATAATTTTATTTGCTATATAATTAATGAAATATTATAATTTATGAAAACATTGCCCAACAATAATACAGAGTTTATAATTTTGGAGAGGGAACTATTAGAAACATATCTTAGTTTTGAATGATAATGTATGATGCACATTTGATGCAAGATGAAAAGTTCGATTAGATATTATCCTACCTTTTATACAAATAAAATGTTGTGTTCTTTATCATTTTTAAATGAATCGTTATTTCTTTTTTAAAGACATTTTCCATATAAGGAAAAAAATAATATAACATATCTAGATCCTGTTTTATATTAGAGGCATAAATATGACTTTGTCTTTTTTAAAGCCACAAAAAGCACTAGTTTATTATAAAAAAATTTAAACATAGACTTCTTTAGATTATCAAATGCTCCTTGGAAATTGTAATCTTTGCACATCTTTTGGGCAACAAATGAATTCTATGGAATTTTTTTAAATTTAGATGCAATCTAGTTACCATATTAACTTTTCCTATCAGAGTGGGAATTTCACCTCTCGCCAAAAAGGGCAATGTTCTTGGAATGAAACAACTAGTAATCTGATGGAGCAATGTCTGATGAATACAATAGGCAAGGAAATACATCCCAATGAAATGTTTTAAAGTTTCTTTCAGTGATCTGGCAACATGTGGGCAAGCATAGTCAAGTTGGGAAACAGCTTTGTCATGCCTTTTACCATATTTATGGAATTTTTCCTTCAGATTTTCTTTCAATTTGATCATGTGTTGCTTGTATTGTTCACCATGGATGGTTTTATCAAGTACTGATTCAAAATCTGCAACTGATTTTTTTTAGCAATTCATACAAAATGCATGTTTTTTTGTTTTTTTTGTTGTACATATTGAAATCATTTTTAATTTCCCAAAGCCATTTATTGCAAGTTGCATTCCATTCAGAATATCCAATAGTGTTACTATTTTCTTTACAATCAAACAATATAATATAGCTTCCCTTAAATTTTATTTATGTGGCTCAGTTAATATGTTTTTTAAGCTAAAAAATATTTTAAAAATATTATCAAAAGGTCAAACAATAATTTTTAAATGTTTTAAAAAAAATTTTCATGTATAAATTTCCTGATTTATTCACAGATTAGCAATATTAACTATATCATCTATTAAACATATGCATCATGTTTACATATTTAATATACGGAAATTTTCTCTTCAATTGGATTAAACTATAAACAAATTTATTTACAATTCAAAAATAATTCTGAAAATACACATACCACATAAGTCTGAGATTTTCGTAGCTATTTCATCTTCTATACCTTGATCCTCATCAACCTCTAGTGCAGCAGTTGCTCTAGCTTCTATATGAAAAATTATTAAAAGTTAACTTACAATGATAAATTTTCTGAAAACATTTATTGCTATTCATATGCAGATTTTAAATCAGAAGTTACTGTACTTTAAAAAAGCTACCAACTTTATGTAGTAAAAAGAAAATAATTGAGAAACCCATTTTTTACAAAACAAAGGACATTAATATGAGGTATGAAGTGCAATATTTTCTTCTTTTATTTAGAAGCAGATTAAATACTTCTTAAGCGAAAGAAGCATCAAAAATATTATCATCTGCATTTTGATGTTGAGTAATAAAACTAATTTTTAGTTGAGAAATTACATATTAAACTTAATGAAAAATAATAATTTTTTCATAGAAACAGAAACTGCATTCAAACCTTGAGTAGCCATAGCTACAGCATCCCGAAATACTTGCAACCACACTTTTTTGTCTTTTGGCGAGGAAGCAAGCATTTCATACATCTCAGGATCACTTGGGTTTGAAGATATTAGATATAAGCCTTTACTATTTTGACCAGCTTTTTCTCGAACCAACAATTTTGGAAGGGAAATAACAGCAGCCTAGAACAAAATCATTAGAATATAACAAACATTCATTAATAAAATATACATGAGGGATGCATATTCATTAATAAAATATATATGGGGGATGCATATGCTTTTTCTCTTATTTAAAACACTTTTCATAATTGTAATAGACAAGATAAGGACAGACATTAGAATATCATGAATACATTAGGGTTTCAATTCCACACAGGAAGACTTAAATTTGGCCTATATTATTCTATTGTACTTAAATTGGTGGGCAACAGGAAAAAGAAAGACTAGAGAATACTGCTGGATTTGAAAATGGAACAAAACAGAAGTGATGAAAATAAATAGTAAAAGTAATGATTACTTTTAGTAAATTAAAATGAAATTGAAGATGCACAGTCTTTCATATATTTGAATTATAATTCATAAAATAGTAGCCACCAATAAAGAGAAAATAAAACTAGAATTAGAGAGAGCCATCATTCATTCAGACCAATGGACAAAATCTGAAAAGCATCAAATATAAGCAGTACTCTCAAATTAAATGTGTTTAATGTAACTGTATTAGAAGTATTTTTTTAAGGTAATAAAGCTTGGAAGCTTACTAAATCACAAGAACAAAAATACTTGTTTCTAAACTATTTACCCGAGTAAGATTCATAAAATTAATAGCCAAATAAAATTTCACATACTGAAATGTATAATAAAAAAACATTTTCCGATAACTATTTTCACCAAAATTAAAAATGTTATTTAACATGGATTGGACATATACATAGACTGCTGCCAAAAAATAATACAATTGTGCTGATGTATACATTGGATGTACTTGGATAGCCGAGTTGATTATGAGCTCAAAAAGCAGCATTAAACCGTGTTGAATGGCATGCTTGCTGTTATGACCTCATGCATCATATTAGTGTAAAGAGAAATGGTGATGATGATGAGTTAATTTTTGCATAGAAAAATAGAAAGGAAATAGAATAAAAATTTTCTATTAATCCCAAACATGCTTACTGATGATAATTTTTTTATGTCAATGATGAAACATCTAAATAATTTTTAATTTTCTTAAATTTTTTTTTATTGTTTAGATAATGATTATGTAAGTTCACACATTTATTTTACATTATTTTTATGGCATGTAATACAGTCACAGAATGCTTACTCTGACTCTAAACTGTTTCATTTTAACTATGATTGGCATAAATATTTGAGTGAGATTAATAATATGTTTAAGTTATAAGAATAATACTATAATGCAATTTCTAGAAAGGCACAAACAAAATGCTTCAGTGGAGACTAACACTTCAGACCTAGATCCAGAACAACAAATGACAATGCAAGAGGTGAAGGCCACACTTAAAAAGAGTTACAATTTTTGTATTTACTTCTGTATTTTAGTATTTACTAATTTTCTGATCAGTCTTTATTTGCAGAAATTGTCAATAATAAAATGCCCTCCCTTATTATCATAAGTAATATGCACAAAAGAATATTAAAATAAAGGTAAAAAAAGGAAAATAAAACTTTACTTTATTATCCAAAGATGCAAATGTGAATTTTTGATTATTTTCTTGAAGCAGTACTATTACATCTGACAGAATTATTACATGCACATCTGAAAAAAAAAAAGGCATTTTAGTTTAGTTACATGAAATAAATCTCATAGAATAAGGAATAGCAAATATTTAGCATACCTATAACTTTCCCTCTTGCACTTTTGCATTCTAGAGTTCCTTCATATCTAAGTTTCCGGCCATCAGACAATAAATCTGATTTCTAAAATGAGAAGAAAACAGATACAATATAATGAGTTAAATTTTAAACAGGATTATCTTTTAAAGAAAATTTATGCATTTTCTACAAAAAGAGCATAAAAGTAATATTACAGAATATCCAATAACATGATTAAAAGAATTTTAATAAAAATGAATAATGTAACTTCTAATATTTCTATAAAATAAATTATGAGGGAGAAAAAATTTACAATTAGAGAAATAAAATTAAAAAACTAGAGCATCAAACAAAATATTTCATTATATATATTTTTTGTTATAAAAATATGTTTGTTATAACAAATGTTATAACAAAAAAACAACTAATTTTTCTCCAATATTATATATATATCCCTTTTTCCACTAAAAAATGCATCTACAAAATGTAATAGAAAATAATTGAAAAGAACAGAAACATTCAAGATACTTTAAAATTAAAAAAATTATTAACTAAAATATTACTTTAAATTCAAATCATCACAAAATAATGAATGTTCAAACCTAAGACCATATTTAAAGTAATTTGTCATTCACAGGAATATTAAATTTTAAGAATTAAATCTAATGTTACTTAAAAATAGATGTAGCTTATTTAAGTTCCTCACATTTGAAGTAAATATAAGCCTATTTTATTTAACAAGAGTAGAGTAGCTTTCATATGCACACAATATTCAGAAAACTATATATATATATATATAAACAGTTGCTTGAAATAGATAATTAGATAACCGTTAGTTATTGAACATAAGAAAGTTTCAATCAAATGAATTTCCAGCATTAAAGTTTATACGTATAAATATTACATATCGATTCTGAAAGTATAACTATTAAGGAGCAGCTTTTCATTTATATGAAGATGGGATTAGAAAAAAAAAGGGGGGGGGGCATGCACAGCATACCAAATCAGAAATACACTAAGATTTATTGCAAAGATAATTTTAAATATATTACATGCTGCAAAAACTTCAAAGCTGCATTTATAAGCAACAATTATAGAAATTTATACTTTTAATTAATATGTTTGAAATACTTAAAGCTAAAATAGCAAACTTAAAAATAATTTTGAAAATAAAATATTACATCTCAAAAAATATAAATCATATCTAGACACATCTACAAGAACTTAATTTAAATCATAGGTATGCAGCAAAAAATACCTTAAATTTTTTTCTTCTGAAAAATGCAGTCGACTTTGCATCGATCCTGTTATAAATTTCTAAGAGTCTAGATTCTCTATCCTTTTCTGCCACAGCTGCATTTACTTGTTCCACTATTTCCTGATTAAAAAATTTAATGTTTAAATTACAAAAAAAAAAAAAAAAATGTATTCTGAATGAAATATTCCGAAAATAACATACCTTTATATTAACCAAAGCTTTATGCAGTCGTTCAATTTCCACTTTATTATCTGGAATAGAATTAAAATATTAGTGAAAATCAAAAATTTTGTTTAATCAACACGGGAATAAAAAAGTTTATATCTAAAACCTCTAAAATATAACTTTCTGTTTTTAAATTTGCAAGTTCTATAATCAAGTTCAAGAAAAATCTACATCTTACTATGAATCATGACTCAAAATGTTTTTTTTGTTGTTATATGAGGAACAATAGTTCAATCAAAGCTAACAATCCATCAACTATACAATAGTTAGGAAAAATAAAAGCAAAAAATCATTAACACTGAAATCATAATATTTCACATCTTTCCAGATTTTCAAATTATGTACTATATATATTTCTTATTTTTACTTTTTTTTTGATGTAGCAAAATACTTTCCATTTTTCTACTTCTAAAGTTTTATAAACAGCTGTATTGAGTTTCATTAATGTCATAGCTTCAAAATAGAGAATAACAGTTTTTAATTTCGAAGTCATATTAATATTCAAAATATTCCATTACTTGTACTCATATGCTATATGTATGCAATAAAAAATTTGTAATTTCCTCAATTTCCAAATTTTTTTCCAGTCTTTAAATTATTTTCATACTAAAATTTTAACAAAAAATAATTTTAAGGTATTAACATATTTAAAATGATACAAAAAGTGAATAGATACAATAATATAAAATTAAAAATAAATATTTTTGTTTATTTTACCTTTTGTTGTTTTAATTAAAGCATCAATAAGAAGAGGATATTTAGTTAAACGTTGAGTGATCAATAATATGCATTCTGGAATACCTCTAGATTTACAAAATGGCTTTGTAGAAGATCTCTAAAAAACAAAATAAGTTCAAATTAAAAATTACCACTAAACTGCACGAAAAAAATTTCACAAACATTTATTTTTAAATCTATAAATGTACCTTCACAAAAGATTGAAATTTCCGGTCAGTTTTAAGAATATCTTTATATAAAGAAAGAGCTTCCTTATGCTGACTGCAGAACTGTGAATAATACTGGCACAAATCTTCTGCACTTTGCCCAGTAAACTGTAAAAATTTAAAATTATATAAAGTATAGCCTTTCAGCTTAAAATAAATGCATGAAATCAAAAAAGATATTTAGGTTCCAGGTTGAATGAGCTTACTTGATGCAACAAAACATCTCCTATATGCGATACTATAGGTTCCATCCTTTGCCGTTCTCGAAGTTTTTGTAAAAAGCTTAGATGATATTTAAGGAGAAGTTCTAAGCATGGAAATAGTCTCTGAACCATGTCTTTGGAGTGATTCAATTCTTGTATCATTCCTTTAGCAAAGACCTAGAAATTTTTTTTTACATATAAGCAGGAATAAATTATAAAAATAGGCACTCTTTACATTTATTAGCTGATATAGAATTGAATTAATAATTTTATATTAATTTAATTTAAAATAAAAAATGTTTCTTTTTCTTCATATTTTCAATATTATAAGTATTACAAAATTAAATTAGTATCCTGTTTGGACGATATACAAGGGCATTTCAGAATAGCTATTGCACTCTATTATCAAATGATGGCAGTTTCTGAGCCTTCATTCTTTTCATCACTAAATTTCTACATCACTTAGCAGAAGAGCACTTTTTTCGGGAGAATAATACATTTGTAACATAAATACTATGTTTACTTCTTTTTTCTATGAAATTTAATACTATAACTTAAGAATTTGTACATATTTATAAAATATAAAACCTAAATAAAATGATGCCATAATCAGAAAGCTATCTTTATATCTCAATATCTGATAGTCACTCATTGTCAATTTGTTATATCCAATGAATATCAACAAGCTTACTCAAAATAGCAATTTTCTTTCTGATGCTAATATTTTTGATACATATATCATTAGAGAACCAAAAAGATATACAATAGTAAACAAGTTAGCAAACAGTACAGACTGAAAACAAATTGGACAATTGAATTTTATGTTTAATATGTTGACTGCAGCACTGAATTTCTTGCAATGTAATTTATATGGGCCTGAGGATCACTAGTGGCCCCCATAGCAGTTAAGTATTAAACAATTAACATCTTACAGAATGCAAAAACAAGGAATAATGTTGACAAGAAGTGGTGAATTGCATTTCATTTGTATAGTTTGATACCATTTTAGTAAAGATGAGTAGATGGAAGAAGGATACTAAAGGCTTCTTAAAACTACAGCTAACATATGAGAATGAAAAACTAAAACTAAACTGAAAATGTTACCTTTATAAATTCAAGAATAGTTTCTAGAATGAAATTTAGCAATGATAAATACATTTTTGGTACCGGCAATTTTTTAAAAACTGCATAGTTTGCTTCTATTTCCTAAATTTTCATAAGATTTTTTTAAAACTGCCTTATATTAAAAAATAATATAGGGTCTAAACATAGCAGTCATAATAATTGCAATTATTGTATTATTACTAATAAGCTTAGTATGAAATTATATATTTATCTTTTGAGAACTTCTGAACAAATTGATCAAATACCTATAATAAAATCTATGATAAATGAAATGAATGGTAAACAAATGTTTTAGATAACAAATACCATCTTTGACCAAAATTTGCTTTTAAACTGAGATTTATCAGTTCAGCTTTAATGAAATTTATTTTGAAAATACTAGAAAAAAAAACTTACCCTCTGCATGACTTTTAATGTAAGACAATGGTGCTTCTCGGTTAGAATAAGCTCTAAAATTTATAATAATACATAATGAATATAATTTTTATAACTTATTCTAAATAACTACAATTATTGCTAATTAATTATTTTCACAATTGGTATAGTTTTGTTAAAAATTAAGTTACAATGTCATACACAAAACTTGTACATTTTTCCAGAGATAATTCACTTTTGTGGTGCTACTTACCATATATTGCTTCCTGTCTTTTTAAATCCTTGTCTTTTAATTTCTTGAGAATCTACATTAAAAAAAAAGAGTCAAGAACATAAGCAAATTTAGTTTATAACATATAATAAGCTTTGGAATTTTATATATAGAATCAATAAATGGCTATATCATTATAACTCTTTACTGAATCACAATATATTTTAATAAAATTTACCTTTTTATCTACAGTGCCATTCCACGATTCTGGTTCATCATCGAGTAATTGAAGCATGGTTTCGTCTTCAACGTCACTTGTTCCTTGGCAACCTTAAATATGTTATAAAGAGCAGATTATATAAATCTTGCTATTTAACAAAAAATAATTACAGAATTAATTTATTATAAAGCTAAATAGCTACATCATTAAACATCACAAGCAGAAAGGTTTGAGTTTCAAATTAAAAAAAAAATGATTGATTTTGAAATACAGTATTACCTTGCTTTTACAATTTACGACAGAGCAGAGAAATAGTGATGCAAATGATGGTCAAGTGTAAATGATGGGAAATGCATATGTAAAAATGCGGATGAAACAAGTGGGAGTAGACTTTTTAAATCTTTCTTCGAAGCTCTATAATAAAGGTGATACCTCATCTCTTAGAATGAAATCATAGACTTTGTATAAGGCCATGAATGCTACGATGGGCACAATTTTTGTTTTCGTAGTCTCACACATGACAATAATATGTTCTAAAGAGTAATAAAGAAAAAACAGCCCTTTTGTATCAACTATATCTGATTGTCAACCAATATTAATGAAAGAGCCAATCCAAAAGTGATCTTTGGCAATCGCTGACATTCAATATACACAATAATACACAAAGCCCAGGAAATCGAATAGATATTTCGACACTCTTTTTTGATTGGCTGGAATTAAAATTTGGTATAGAATTACAATAGAAGTCAAAAGATAACACAATAAATTTCATTTATACAAGTCATTATGATTTTGATTTACAACATTTTACATAAATACAATAGTAAAGACTGACAGATGGTCAATTCTTTGACTATTTCAAAATCTGATATGAATCTACATTTTAGATGCTGAACTGTGAAACAATTTCATTCAATTGGGTTGTTATGTTTTTGAATTTTGGCATTAGCGTGCTAACCAAAATACAGACAAACAGTCACCCTCATGACAAATTCAGTTCCAAACAAGATACCAATCTACATTATATATCTAGACCTGAATATTAAACTTTATCTACCTAATTCTTTATGTGTTGCAGTACTTGTATTGACAGTTGGATTTTGTTTTAATAGATTTCATTTAAAATTTGATAGCAATATTTAAATTGGGTGTGAAGATCACATACCAATTTTTATACGCATAGCACAATACGTTTTTCAGATTTAGGGGAAATCTGAAAAATTGAAGTTTCTTAATGCTCTCGAGTTGAATTTTTTTTATTATTACAATATTTTATTTTTCATATACTTCATATATGAGAAAGTAAAAAAAGAGCTAAGCATTTTAGAGGATTTTATTTTTATTCCTAGTAATTATCTCAAATAAAATGCAAAGCACATTCAATGGTAATATTACTATATTTGTATTTCTGTTTATTAATTGGTTAGGAAAGAAAAGTTAAAATATTGTCCAATATATTCTTTTAACTTCGTTATCTTTCTTAGTCTGAATACAGAATCTAATAATATGGGTACAGGGCAAATGAATGAGTGAATGTTCTTTATCTACATGAAACTTCATTAATTAGTATTATATTTGTTAATAATATTAAGATTTAACCTAGATGATAAACACAATAACTTCCTCCTACTAAAATGAATTTGTTTGCATTTTTTATTCCTTATTTTCTCTATGTAGAAATGCCTTCCTTATTCCTTATGTCCTTTAAGTTTATACAGTAATTATTTTCATTGTTCCCCTCTCTCCCAACAGATGACACCATGTACTTGGAGTATTTTTATAAGGTTATAACACTATTTTACTATGATTTCTTCCCATTTGAGCTCCTGTTTGTTTTTATAAAATATTATGCTGAAGCATAATATTTTATAAACACAAACTTGAGGATTTAAATGTATAGTAAAAATGGGAAATCTTAATATAATAATCTGACAATAAGTGTTATAACATTTAGAATGCAAAACTATACAGTACAATTATTGAACAGTTGAACTTATTTTAAAGAAGAAAAAATGAATAAATTACCAAAATATTCCTCCTTTTTTTAACCTTATTTAAACAAACTAAAACACTAACAATTAATTATCAAAACTCATCTACAATGCTGTAATGTTTAAATTCAATTAAAGGAATTATCTGTCAAAATGTATTATGACATTGGAATAAATTAAATTAAAAAAATTAAAACTGTCTTTTTTTTATCCAAAAACAGATGCTTTTTTAATTAAAGGAATAGAGTAGCATAATTCCTGTATCAACAGCTTTATCCTTTCAATATTATAAGAGCAGAAATACACAAAGCAATAAATTAATGCTGTACCAAAAATTTTATTGATATTATTACTATTCAATAAATTTAGAAAGAAATATATAACAGCCAAATTTATCAAACTAATTATGAAACTGGACTAAAAGAAAAATCATGATCCTCCTACAAAAATAATAATAAACAAACAAATTGTACAGGGGCATTAAAAAAACTTTCTTGACCTACGTTCCATCAGAAAAAGTTTGCTGCTACCTCAATATTGGAAAATAAGAAAATGAAGTACCTAATTAATGATAAGTATAATTTCAATTAAAAATTATAATAAGATGTTTAAGTTCAGATTCTCTTTGCAATATTTATTGCTAACCAATGCTGAAGAAACCGATCCTGCAATAAACTGCATGATTTTAAATTTTCTATTTGAACCTCAGTAAAGATTCCAATAGAAGTTTAAAACAAACTTGAGTAACGATAGTTACTTTTAAAATAAGCTTAGCACCAAAACCAACTGAATGAATAAAAATTCACAAAAAGATTAAAACAATTCTTACCATCATCTAGAGATTCCATAGATGCAGAATTTGTCTCCAGTATACTACAAAACAAATAACAGAAATTGGTAAGTTACATTATAATTTGAAAAAAAAAAAAAAAAAAAAGGAAACTATAAAAAAATTCAGCAAAATTAATGCATTACTTTTCTCTGATTTTACTTCAAAAGTTTCTTCTTCAGTCCCCCCCCCCCCCCCGATTTTTTTTTAATTTAAAAAAATCCTTTATTGTACATACTAAAATAAACAAACAATGAAAGGATAACAGTAGAAAAACTAAATAAGAGCAATGGAATTTAGCCTGGATAAAAATGCACAGAATTAAAAATTAAAATTTCAAGAAATTTATCATTTTTTTATACATTAGTATCATTTGTATATTTGAAAAAAAAAATCTAATATTTCAGGCCCAAACTCTACAAACAATAAAAAAGCAATATCTTTACAAGATTTTATAAAAGTTTGCCATTTTATTTAATTACAGCATTTTATTTTATAACAGCAAGTAATTTTATTTAATACACTACTATTTAGACTATATAACAATAAGACAATAAGCAATTTTTTCAAAAGTTATCTGTGAAGTTTTTATACACAGATAACTTGTTCTACAATGAAAGCTTTACAGAAAAAAAAAATCACAAAGATTCAATGATGTATGAGTATTTACAATTGAAGATCATTCCAAATTCTTTATTACCCTAAACAGATAAACTCACTGATGAAAATGCAACATAACTTAGATATAATACATTCATAAATAAACTCAATAAAAATGAATTCATTTTTTCCAGAATGAATTGAATTCCCCCCCCCCCCCCCAAAGTATATGGTAAGCCGTAGAGTGGAAAAAAATTTGGTAATGAACATTATATGTCTTCTATAATATCATCTACCATATTCAGAATATGTGTTTAATCTTAGTAGTAGATTCTTCTAAAGCAAATTTTAATATTTTAAAATGATTTCGAAACCTAACTAAAATTGTTTCATGGAACTTAAAAAAATCTGTATTTTAATGAGACAAACTTCAGAAACTTTTGAAAACTCATAAAAATCAGTTTTACAGAAATATTTAAGAGAAATTCCTAAACTTTTCCAGCAATGAAAATCAAGTATTGTAATTTAATAGAGCTATCATATTCCAATGATCCCACTGACAACTCAGTTCCATAAAACCATAGTAATGCTAATATTTATTTTTTTTCTAGAAGAGGGACAAAAACCCAATCTTGAAATTTTTGACATGCTATTTCTCACTTTGAATTATTACACTCAATTCGTGTTTAATTTATGGAAAATGGATAAGTGAGACAATGAAGCAATTCACCATTTACATGTACTATATTATAAAATAATAACCTCTAAGTTAAAAAAAAAGACCAGACAAAAATGTGCAAGTTGAGGCATAATTTTTCCATATAAATAAATGTTCTATCAAAAGTAAGGGCAAAGAAAAGTTTGCATTAAAAATGCTATTTTCAAATAACGAATCTAAATAGAGCATATTTATATAGATGTATTTATTACATGAACTATTTCAGTGACATTAATTTCACATCTGATGATCGAACTTTTTTTGCCCACAAATAAAATTTCTTCATAGTAAGCTAATAATTTTAAAATTATATTCATTGCAACTAAAATAATTCCTTCATTATAGCTTACAATCTAAAATGTGTAAATCTTGTTCAAACAAGCAAAGATCTTCAATCAAGGCTGCAATTGTCAGATCTAGATATCTAGATCTGACATAATTGCAGATCTAGATATACTTTTATGCCTTTTCTGGTAGATCTAGATATGAGGTGTTGGTTTCAATTTATTCTAGAATTTTTAGAAGTGTAGTGACTTCCAACTCTTGGTATGTGAATCTAAATGCCATGTCAAATTTACAACTTTGTTGGAGGAGCAACAAGATAAGTTTCACATTGTTTCTATGTCATTTTAGGAAAATATAACTTATGAAATCTCTTTCTACGTCGGAATTCTGCATTGCTATCATATTATAAAATGGAAAACAATCAAAATGGAAGATGAAAATAAAGAATCTCATAATTTCGAATTTGCTTAAACCAGGGAATTACTGCATTTGGTTTCTATTCAGGCATGAAATATCACATACAGTGTCAGACAACAACAGAAGTATGGATGGCAAAGGGATCATGAAAATGAAACCATGTGTTTTTATAATTTTTGAAATCTAAATTTGACAAGAAGGGGGTGGGGCGGGGTGGGGGGTTAAAATAATAAGGGGAAAAAAAGCGTATGTGAATGGCTTGAAGAATCAAGTTATTATACAAGAGATTATTTACAGTAGAATAATTTATGGAAAGAATTTTCTTGAAAATTGAAACACATAATTCTAACCCACCAATTGATTTAGATTTTTTTCAAAAGAATTATCAGAGAAGAAGCAAATAACATTTTTTGGGAATAAGAAATTATGGTGGAAAATTATATAATAGTTTCAAAGATAAAACACAATGAATCCATAATATTCTGATGTACCAATATGTTTTCTGGTTTCAAAATATTTTTTGTGAGATACATAAAATTCTTAAAAGGTATTCATAAAATTGGATTCATTCAAAGCTGTATTGGCCTAATGCAATTTTACAAAAGTAATAGAGCATATTTGCCATTCACACAAAGACACAATTTGATTTCATGTTAAATTAAATAACAGTTTATATATGGAATTTTATGCATATCACTTTGTGAGTTTCATTAAATAGGAAATCCAAACAAATTTATCAAACATTCTGAATAGTAACGAGGTATTTTATAAAAAAAAAGGTATGCTGAAAATGCAAAAAATTTTTTACTCATGGGCTAACATATAATTTCTGAAAAGTTTATTACTTTTCTTGAAATTGTAATATATAAAGTTTAGTCTAAATAATATGGGACATTTCATCTTTCATTTTATTTTATTAAAAATACCATATAGCAATTCAAAATTTAAACAGACTTTCTAAAATCACCTCTACACAGTAAATTTTAAAATTTTTTCAACTTATTAGATTTGTGTTAGAAAATTCCCCACTTAAAGAAAGGAAAAAGATTAAATAGAATATGCTAGCTTTTACTGACAAAATTATCTACAAGTCTGAATGATTTATAAGAAATAAAAAGCAGGAAGCTGATTCATTTTTCTTAAAAAAATTTAAACAACAACTAATTATTTACAGCATAAAAAGACAAATCTTTTATATTTTTGAAATGTCACATTCTTAAAAAGTTGGACATTTGATTCAAAAATGTTAATTGAAAGAAAAGGCACTTTTTGCATTTTCTTTATTTCTATAAAGAATACACACAAAATATCAGGAATAATTCAATGGGTTTCATTTCTTTAAAAGTATGCATGCTGTTTTCATAAAATATCAGATAAGCAAAAGTGAAATTCAAAAACATGCAAAGTACTTATAAGTTAAATTAGCAAAACCAACACGTAGAAATTATTAGCTTATATAAATACAGCATTAACAAATATCAAGATGGCTTATTAAAAAAGAATTAATCATGCTTTACTACTGAATTACTAATTAGTCTTACTTTGTATTTATATCTTCAACTGCTTCAACCTCTTTTTCTTCACATATGACTTTGCTATGAAAGGAAAAAAGTACATTACAGTTAATAAAAGCCAAATTGTTGTATTTCACACGAATGTAGTTCCTTATAAATAATTTATAATTTATAGGAAAATAAATAAATTCTTTAAAAGACAAAAATATCTGCTAAGAATCCATAGAAAGAAAAAATATCATTGAATAATAGCAAATATATAAAAAAAACTGAAATTCATAAAAGTCAACATTCCATTAACTTTAAAATAAATAAAAAGTTAAGAAAATGAAGCAAACATTAAACATGCAAATTCACATCCATGACAAATAACATACATAAAAATTTCATCAATCAAAACATGCAAAAAAGTTGATTAAATAAAACCATTTATAAAAGCAATGGGATTAAATCTTTGCACTTTTCATCACTGCAATGTAATAATTTGTATATAATTAATTTAATGTTGCATCACTTTTAATGAATATATTGATTTCATTGTTTTTGTTTATCGGTTATAAATTTTGCGATAAGATTATGCTAATCCCAGATTTAGTTGGATATGAGAAAATAGGATTCATTTCTATGCATGTTCTTCAGAGCTTTCTAGCAGGAATTTTTTACATGTCAAAACTTTGAAATCTGATACAGATATTATTTTCAGGATAATTTTTTTCTTCAAAATTGCATTAATTTAATCTAAATTTAATCGAAATAGGATGGTGGAAAAACTATTGACATCAGACCATAATACACATAGATAGAGTTTTAAAACATTCAGTTATTACATTCAATCTGTTTGAAATTTATATCAAAATAAAATATAGGAGTCAAGAAATTTTGCTTCTTTTTTGAAAAGCCACTCATAAAAAACACATTCCTTTAATTATGAAGTATTTGAATCAATAAAACTATATTTGAAAAAGAAAGTTTATTTCATTTCTCAAGGCAAAGTATGATATAATTTTATTAAAGATAAATATATGAAAGAGTATATTTTATAACTTACAATAAATTTTTTTAGAATACACATAACAGGACTAAATACAAAAGGAAAGCAGACTTTAAAATAACCTAATTTTGTAAAACCAATGAAATAAAAAAATCATGCATACGTATATTTGTATTTCATGCATGAATAAAGAATCTGATATCTAAAAACATTGTCATAACAAGTATTAATAAAACAGGTAATATATCCTTTGAACAAAAATAGACTTAACATATGTTATAAGCAAAATTTATCAAAAACATATCAATTCATCATACACTATACACAAATTTTAAAGAAACTTCTGTTTACTCAATACATAAATAAAATTTAACAAAAAAGCAAAATACATAGAAACCTCATATATTTTGTTTTTTTCCTAATTTTCTGAAATTTATATTTTATAGAAGTAATTTCTGAGCAATAATGATTAAGGTTTTAAAATTAATTTTTTTTTACTGATTATCCCTTTTAGCAATTATATACAAATAAGAACATTGCAGTGACAAAAATAAACCTCCAAAGATTAGATACAAAAAAGACCACACTTAAATGATTTATACAAAGCAAAACAGTAAGGAAATTGTCTCGATTGATTTGGAAACAACAATAACACTTAGGGGTAGCCTAAAAACGTTGGGAAGGAGACCACAAAGGCAGGCATGCTGAAAAGCATACAGAGTTAACTTACTTGACCCCCAGTTTAGTGGCCACTCTACGCCACTGAGAATAGCCACTGGGAGTGTAGTTTTTACGTGGTGCACTGCAGGACAAAGAGAGAATTCACTTTCTTACTATTTCATGTCATAAATATGATACTCTTTGCATATACCAGTTAAGTGACTTTTTTCTTTTTTAGTTATTATACAGGAATTTACTAAAGTTTCCAATTCAGTTGCTTTAAAGGAAAATGCTAAGAATGATAAAAATATAATTATGAAATTATTAATTATTCCTTTTTATTTGCTATATTTTCTACAGTGAGTTCAATTTAACAAATTCATTTAATTTACTAAAAGAAATTCTTAGAATAATGCAAATTATTAAAACTTACTTTGAGGAAGATGAAGAAGTTTTTGTCGGTTCTGCACTTGTTACCTTGAAAAAAAAATTTCAAAAATAAATCAAATGTTTAAAAAAAAAGCAATATATATAATTTTGTTGATTTTTAAAAGCTTACATTTATACGAGTTGAATCCGTAAGAGAGGATTTTTTCTCTTTATTTGGCTGAGGATGTTTACCTAGATGGAAAAAGATCTTTTTTATAGTTTTTCAATACTGAAATGTTTATCATTCTAAGAGTTTTTACTACATCACTGATCATAACAGAATAATGATTTCAAACTGATAATGATTCCCTTAAAATTTTATTATTAATTTGATCAGATATTCTTAAAAAAATTAAATTTATGAGCTTTAAGATAAAAAGTTATATTGTTACTTTGTTTCCATTTCAAATTTTATAAACAGATTTTTTGAAATGGAATTCAAGGGCAATAGCTAATTTTCCCAGCATCAGAAGTGGCCCTTTTCCCCTCTAGTTATATGCTTTATTAGAAAATTCACTGGAATTTTTTTCCCCATCGAAATTACTAAATCATTCAAACTTTTATTCCAGAAAATTAAAAAAAAAAACTAAATTTACAAAAAAACTTTCAAAAATTTTCATAATAAAAAGAATTTTTTTTCACAGTTTGTGAATTAGATTATAATTGCTTGATATTAATTTAAATAGTAGAGGCTGGATACTGAGGGTATAATTTTGAACTAAGCTGTTTGTTTAAATCTGAAAATGCATTTGACATTTATGTTTAAAGAATGTTTCTCTTGCGTAATTTCTTTAGTTTATACAGGTTATTCTGAATGCTTGCTTAGTAATTTGTAGAGAGATCGAATATAGAAAAAGTATAATAACATATGCATATAAAATTGCAGAGGGAACATAGGACCACACAAGGACATTAAAGAGAGTGGTGGACAAACAAAATTATTTCAATCTTTTTTATTATGTATACAAAAGGTATAGAAAAAGAAAACATGGATTCAACACTCTTTTGGGCAGTAATAACATTATGAAATATGTTTATTGTAAGTGCTTAAAGTTTCAGTGTTGAGAAAAATACAGGTTCTCTGAATGCAAGTATACAAATTTAGTTTAGTTATATTAACAACTCGTTTTAAAGCAATGCAAGTGTACAAAGAATATCACTACTAATTTTGATTGTTGCATTTGTATCACTAAGCATTTTAAAAGGAATAAGAGAATCATAAAATCTATCTTTCAAATAACCCTAGAAGAAAAGTCAGTAGGAGACAGATAAAGTGAATGAATTAGCCATTGAAGGAATTCACAGGACCAATACCATATAAAAAAACACTTATTTATTCAATACTCAGAAGATCTAGCTCAACCTTTATGATTTAAATCTACAGGCATTTGGAAGGATATAAGAATTGACAGTTATGATTAGTAATGATGCAGCATCTGTTTTCAGAATTTTAATACAATTGTCAATCTTTACAACTTCTTGCTTCTCTATTCAATGCCATTATTTTGCAACTGTAATACTATGCAGTTAAGTTACTAAACATTACCATGTATTGTTGATTTTTAAATAAATTTTTGATGGTTAAATTTGACCCATCCTGTACATTTTGCTAATTAACATATTAATTTAATCAGGCAATCAGAAGCAAACTGTAATTAAGTTTTAATCAATAATTAAACTATTAATTAGAATATAAAATTATTTTGTCTTAGTTTGAACATTTTTGATCTATACAATTCAAAATGCAAAAATCATGCACATGAACAAAAATTAAACCATCTGCAATTAGAAATTGCAAGATAAGAATAAATTGAAATTATGTCATACACATCCTTTGAGTAAAATATTTTTAAAAAATGTCAACTGATGCTTAATTATTATTTTAAAATCATATTTGCATAATCCATAAATCATATATGCATCATTTACAATCATATATGCATAATGCAAAAAGGCATGAAATTCTTTTTCTTTTTTTTCTATGATTTTAAGAGTTACACATGTTAAAAAAAAAAGAAGAAATGTAAATTTAATCTTCATGTGATCTAAAGACGGAATCAGTTACAACAATGAAATACAAATAACCTCTCTCGAAAAGCTTTCTTATACAAGACAAAATTACAGAAGAGTAATTTTTCTGCAATTTTGAAACCCATGTAAAAACTGATTATCACACAAGCTTAAAAAAAACTTTTTTTTAATGTTACTTTAAGCCACTTAATGTATTAAATATAGCTTAGTGTAGTGCTTATGCTTAACTTAATGGCAGCTTATGTCATAAAGCACCAACGCTACACCACATACACCTATAGTTGAATAAATAATTTTTTTTGGGGGGGAGAGAATGCATTATATACTTGAGATCAATATGTGTAATGATTTGTCTGTGCACCAAAAATGTATTTTTATATTTTATTTTATGCATTACTGAATTATATCAACATTAGATATCTTATAAATAAAATAAACTTACAAATATATACAAAAAAAAAAGCTTATAGAACAAAATCCCTAGTTTGAATAGTTTGATTCAATTTTCTGTGGTCTGGCTTAGATTTGAATTTTGAAATATTTAGTTTATTATTATTGTGTAATTTACTGCCTTTGCTTTATTGAGGTTATTTCTTATCTTCAATTTTTTGCGATTTTTAGGTTACAAGGGATCATTACTTCAATGAAAGCCAGATCCCTCACAGAACGAATCATAGTTTGGTTTCCTGCCTGACAGTGACTCTTGATAATGTCTACAGGCTGGATTAATTTCTACTTTTTAATTCCATTTAATTCCTTTTTGCATTTAAACATAACATTTTTTTCCAATTTGCTTGCAAATACACATTATGATTCTAGAATGAAGTATGTGGGATCAAACTGATCCAGTAATTCTTGGTTGAATAAAAAATATTATGTTTTCAAAACATATGTATCTACTTAGATGATAAAAATTCAAACAAATTATTAATGAAAGTTACTTAGGAATATTAGGTATTTAATTCAGGAGTGTATAATCATAGCAAGAATATTTAATTTGAGCAATATTACATTCCCAGAACTTAAGATGAATCAGATCATATTAAAAAGTAAAACATGGAATATTAATTCACATATTTCAAAAACAGAAAACACATACAGTAAACAATAAACTTCACTATTTTTAATTTGCATTTGCTATTTTTAGATTCTCAGGTATTTTCCCACAGTATTTGAAAATAAAATATATTCATAAAATTTTATACCTTAATAGAGCAGCAACTGTGTGATTGAATATATTGAAAAAAAAAAAGCTTAGGAAAAATATTAATTTTCAAAATGACTGAAGTTTTTTATTGGTCAAACATAAATAGTTGATTCTATTTTTTGAAAGGTGGGATAAAGAACACAAAACAAAATGAATACTAAAAATAAATATGAAAAGAAAGAAAAATAAATAATAAATATTCTCATGCATTTTTGATATTTTATGTGGGAGAAAAATGATTTATGAAGTTATTTATCAATTGTGTTATTTGCTAATCTGAATTCAGTTTAAGCTTTTAAGAATGAAACCAAACAATTCTCTTAGTTATATTATATTGATATAACCAAGATAATTATTTTACCACTTACGCACCTATATGAATTAAGCTCTGACTATGAGTTAGAGTGGGAACTCCTACTAGATGACGATAACGAGAGGGATAACGAACACTTCCTGGAATAATAATGGTTAAATAAAAAACAGCAATTAACATGCATCTGTTAAACTTCATGCAAAAGCAAAACGCTAATTAAACAAAAGAATGTTAAAAAAACAAATAACAAAAAAAATCAATAAAAAGCTAATTTAAATGCCAGAAATTAATTTGAAAGTTAACACACTAATTTTTGTGATATATATATACTTAGCAGACTTAGAAAATGCAAATTACAAGGTGCTAACATTAATAATAGCCATTTTAATAATAGCTAATATTCAAATCCTTCAACATAGGTACATAATTCCAATTGGAAAATTGCTCTAAATGATATAGTTAGATTTCATATTGTTTAGGCCAAAATTATAAAATCTAAATTTTTAATGCAGTCACATAGTTTTATAAAATATTCTAAATACATTGAGACTTGAAGCAATTTTTTATTCTTATATTTCAGGCCTTAAGAGCATTGGTTGGTAAATCTTCCTTGATGCAGCCAATGTAATGATTTAAAATAATCTAAAAGGGGCGATATTCACAACTTCATTATTTAGTCAGTTATAGGTACTGAAGAATGGATTTTCTTTTTTAAATGTAAGTGTAACAAGAATATTTTACTAAATATGACAGGAGGACTGTATACAAAAATTTAGATTGTAATATCTTTAGTAGCATATTTTTTTGAAAAATTTATTATTAAACTTTAACTTCATACAAAATACAATACAATAATTAATGTCATTAGAGACTTTCTAACTGGAAGTATATGCCTCAAAACTAATAGTTTGGAAATTAGCTTTAGGCTATGATTAAAGAGATTATATTATATTAGTCCAGTAAGTTTAATGATTTCCCCACAAAATCGAATGATTTCCCCACAAAATCGTTAAAGCTTCAATGAACTTATTCAAAAATCCAGTAAAAATAAGCTCACCAGATGGAATGAGTAAAGATGAGTTAGCTTCTTTATCTGCTGTTGATGGAACCTGCAGTTAAGAAATAGTATTAAACTTTAACTTCATAAAAATTCCCATGAAAAACATATTTTAAAATTTTACCTCACTTTTACAGATTAAAAAAAAATATATCTACTAACAAACATTAAAGCAAGAAAAAGTATAATGTACAAAAGTATTGCTAATTATAGTCAAAGTATTGCTAATTATTGCAAATTATAGCTAATTATAGGATTTTTCAGAATTTTTTTTTTACAAATATTTACAATGTCAGAATACACAATTCATCATATTTCGCCAAATTTATAAAAAAGATTTAAATATTAAATTAAAATTTATTTATTTATAGGTAATCAAGAATTTTGAACAAATTTTCTGATTTTTTTTTTTTTTTTTTACTAAATGCTCAAAAAAGCTAAGATTTCAATAATTTTTTACTGAATGCTTACAAAAGCTAGGACTCCAATAATTTTACTAATAACAGAAATTGACATTTAACAATGTGATACCAGTTCATTTATTTCATATAACAAAAATCAGATTCTGTAACAAGCAAATTCTATCACAGGAATATAATAACTTTTAAATCAACTGAATAATTTGAAGTTTTTAAATCACATTACATATCAGAAGAATTAAAGTACTCACTTTTGATTGAATGCAATGAGGAACATGATCTTTACAAGAGCTGTCATGAACCGTTACAGAACAATCTAGAGGGGAAAAAATATTTTAATTTATTAGTTCATATTTTAATCACTAAAAAAATAAATTTAAAATCTGTAACAAAAATCTAAATAGATATTTATTTAAAAAAATCAGAGTAATGAAATGACACAGAGAAAAAAAATCAATTATTAATTGATGCATAAAATAAATAGATAAATTTAAAGAACAGCCTCAATAACCAGCAGGAAAAAGCAGTTGCTACCTTTCTTTTTTGGATTATATCAAATCAATCATCTGACATTAGTACATTCAAGAATATGGAAATTACTTTGTGTAATTTAAATTTTACAATAACATTGCCACCATAATTTTGGAATCAATAAATTTCCTACCAATCATGACTTTTCAATATGCAAGAATATAATCAGGACAAATTTTCAGATTTTTAAGGAAAAAACTACATCCAATATTCATTTATACTAAACTTACATTAGTTTATCATTTATACTAAATATACTCTAATTGTAATTCATGTTTCCCAAGGCAAAATCAAAAATATGTAATGGTTTAACATGTTTTTAGCTTTGGTGTGTGGAAAAGTTTAAAAATGGGTTAAATTGTGTTTGCATCAACAAATGCATGAAAAATAAATAACATTTAAAATCTCAATGAAGAGTTTCTTTTAAAATGGAATGAAAGACTTAACTTGTTTTTAAATACTTCAACAACAAACAAAATAGTTATCACTATATAAATTCTATTTTTAACTCACTTTCACATTTCAAGGCTGATTTATTGGCTAAGCCTCTACTACAGACATCACATGTAGCGGCAGTGCTGTAACAAATGGATACAAAGTGATGAGAGGAATTCTTCTTATTTTCTTTCTCTTTGTTCTGAAAAACAAGAAATAAATAAAATTATTAAATCAGTTGATTTAAATTAAATGCATTTCTTTCCCTATAAACTTTTATTTAACCTGACTCCTTTCATGCTTGTAAAGAAAAAAACAAAAGCACTACAATTTATTTTTCTCACAATTTATGGCTGGAGTTCTGAAATTTGGTACATTTGTTTCTTGATGATAGCACATTATGTTAATTGAATAATATTAATTATATGATTAATTGAATTACATTTTGATTATATATGAAGCCACATAGAACTAATTTGAGAAAAAAATAATAATAACAAATTATAAATTAAAGACAGAAAATAGAACATATTAATACATAAAAATTTTTATTCCATAATTTTACTAATAAAAGTGTATTTTTCAGAAACTTAACTTTTGATTTTGTATAGGCTTCCCAATATTTTGACACATGGTAGTTAAAGAACAAGTTCTAATAATATGGGAATAGAAACAACAATCTTCAAACAATATATGATGCTGCAGATTTCAGTTTTTCAAATTTTTAAATCATCTCACCAATCACTGATAAATTTAGGGTTTACATTTGGTATATATTTATAGATATTTTATTGGTGAAATAAATCACACAAAAAAATTTTTCTCATATGATGGAAATCTGCACACTGATATATATTTAATAATACTCTCAAACCATATGTTAAATAATTCAGGAATTCATTAGACAATTTTAATAAGCATAAAGCAAATATGTTTAGTTCCTGATCAAAAGTGTTTTTCATATTAATATTGCATCAAAATTCTATAAGCATTAAAAATAGAGATAGTACCTTTTTCTTTCTAAAAAATAAACTGCCTCTTTTCTTTCTTTTGCTGAATGGTTTATCATCTTCACCATCTTGAGCTCCAGTTTTCAAAAGATTTCTAAAATTAGAAATAACTTATTTAAAATTTTAGAAACCATCAGACAGAATTGCATAAATAAAAGAAGATTTATAATAAAACATACATGAGTTAAGCACATAATAATCGGATTTTAATTTAACCATTTATGAAAAAAGTTTTTCAGTTCAATATGATTTCTTTGAACAGAATTCGTTTAAGCAGTTATTAATACAATAAACTAATTTAATTTAAAACTCAATAGTTGAATCCTTATTCAGAACTATTCAAAATGGATGATTTTAGATCTTTTCATTAAAAAAAACCTTTCTGAATTGGATTTATAAACCCCAAAAGAATATCTTCCAATTTTGGAAACTCATAAATGTCATAATGCTACTAAACAAGAACAAAAAAGACAATAAAAGTTTTATTGGAATACTTTTTTTCTCATTTACAAATAGAGGGAAGTAAAAAGATGTTAAAACCGACATTAAAGAAAAAAAATTCAGACCATTATGAATATGAAGAATACATTTTTGACATTAAGTCTATCTGCAAGTGCAATAATATAGAGACCTTATCTAAAGTTATGAGAATTATTTTAGGAAGAGATTTCTGAGAGATCTGATTAATCTAATTTTAAAATAGCCTTCACAGAGTCCAGATTATCATATCTGATTACAGCTGCTATTAATAGCTTCAAAAACAACAACAAATATCAATAAGTACTTTGATCAGATAATGAGATTTCAACTATCTAATTATTTTTATTATAAGATGGTAATCTTTCAACATCTAATGCTGAAAAGAAAGTTGGAATAAGTTGTTAACTTTTCAATGAAACAAAAAGATTTAAGTGATTTCATTTCTTATCTCAAGCCATAATGACAACTTGATTAGTTAATCATCATCAAAATAACTAAACAATCATCACAATAGTAACTTAAAACATAACAATAAATGTCAATGTAATTAATAGATCATAAATCAAAACAATTAAAAACAAAATTAATTTTGCATAATAAGGAAAATGAATTTTCCCCCCCTCAAACCAATTTTAATTCAAAAAATATTTTAAAACATCAGAACAGAAAAAAAAAATAGCATTTCAAGCTTTTAAGTATAAGAACATAACAACTTAAAAAGGAAAATAAGCAATTTAAATATGACTTCAAAAAAGTCTACATTTTAAAATACATATAATATATTAAATAATAGAAATAAAATTTCATGATAAAATAAAATGCTTAAAAAATAAATAAATAAAATGCTTTAAAATTAATAAAATAAAATGCTTTAAAATAAAATAAAATGCTTAGAAAATAAGAATAAACTCAAAAAAGGCTTACTCTCGAAACAGACCAGCTAGAGAAAAGGTGCTTAATCTTTTGATATTTACATCTTCCTGCTCTTCATCATCTTCATGCATAATTTCAATACATGAATTTCTAACATTTTGAAATGAGAAACGATTTCTTCCGAATGAACTAAAGAAAATATGATCATGCACATTGCAAAATAAAATAATCATGCATAATAAAAACTAAAGAAAAAAAATTATGAAACCAAACACTTATATAATTAAAAGTAGAGCTTAATAATGATGCAGTAAAGAGGATATAAT
>JAPMOR010077585.1:81148-136819 GCA_026543865.1 Argiope aurantia
ATATATATATATATATATATATATATATATATATATATATATATATATATAATGAACTGAAAAAAAATCATGCAAACTGTTTATGTACTTTAAAATCACAAAAAAGAAGGTGAAATATTCAAATTATTTTGTAAATCAACAAGAAATTTTAAGGATTTAAATTCAAAGTTTCAAATGAAAAATATTCATGAACTAGTATGATATTTCTAGATTTAATAACTAAACATTACCTGTCTCTACCATCTCTTCGATGAGCTGAAAAAATAAAAATTGAGAATTAAAAATTATAAAAATTTTGCATTCCTTTACCAAATTACTAATTCAAAAAATTACTCAGCATAAAGGAAAGTAAGAAAAAGCAATTTGCTACTTTTACAGTTCATTAACATAATACAATACAAAAATATTATTAAATACATTATAAATAGGATAAAAACAAGTGTATCGTTATACATATTGTGTAAAATTCCTCAAAACTTATTACATATTTGATATTATTTATATTTCATTGCATCACATTTTTCATTAAAGTGTTATACCATGAACTATTGATGAAATGAGTTATTTCATATTAAATATTGTGAGGTTATTCTGAGCAACATGTTTATCTATTACAACATCGTGATATAATAAAACTAGGGAGAACATTTTCAATTAAGTAATAAACAGTATAATAAATTAGCCTTATGATGAGATGAAACGCTGATACAACATTAGTAAGTGCCTATACAAGGTGAAAAATTAATCGTCTGCCTCAAATTCTGTTTTAGTTTATAATTTAATTCATTTCATTCTAAGCCATCAGCACATGTACAGGGTCTTTGGAGTCTTCTTTAAATTTTTTGTTTAAAAATTCTAGGAATTTAAAAAAAGTTTATATTTATTACTTCCTATACCTTCATGAAAGAGTTAAAAGAAGATTAGAACAGAAATCAATGAAACATTGTATCACACTTTTTAGAAGTTGGGGTCAACTTAACTTCTGCATGTGCTAATATTTAAGATTCTTTAAATATTATGAGTATGTTAGTTAGCAATACAGATTCAGAGATCTTCTTGCATGTTTTTCTACTTATACACAAAATGATGATAGCTCAAATTCGTTATATATTCATGAAATTTTGGAAAGTGATGATGATACAGAATTTAAACAAAATACAGATTACTTTCCTGATCATGAAAAATGTAACAAATCACTATATAAAATGCATTCTTTTATAATATAAATAAATTATCTTGAAATTTATGTTAGTAATTCATTTCACTCTGAATTAGAAATAATAAAAGTATTTTTTGAGTACGTATATAAAAAGGAAAGACAAAAGATATGAATTTTCAAATTAGTATGTTTAAGCTTTTTCCAAAAAATTTCAAATGTAAACTATATGCAAAACATAGATCTTATTTTTTTAATACTTTTATACAGGAAAAAAAACTACTTTTATTAAAAATAATAAGTTTTATAAGAATGGAATGGGGAAAATGGAAATGAATACAGAAAAGGTATGGAAAAAAAAGGCCAAGTTAAATTTTATTTAAGTTAATATATATTTTGGCTGTATTTTATTTTTATACAGGTAGCAAATAAGATGAGTTAATGCCTGACAATTTGAAGTCAAACTGACCCCACACATGTTGCTAATGTTTAAAAAATGGATGCATGTGCTGAAGTGTTAATTGCAATTTAATGTAAAAATTTAATATATATACCAATTTCTTGAATTTCTTGAGCAGCAACAATGGAAGGTGTTGAAACTGATTTCTGGAGTGTTGATCTAGGAGCAATTAACCATTCTTCTTTACCAGAATTCTTACTTTCCAATGCAGTCAAAGAGTTCTTTTTAGCAACTTTTGGCTGTTCAAAAAAAGAAATATATAAATTACTTTTAAAAAACTAAAATATAATTTACTTAATTTAAAATTAATGGCACTTTTAATGTTTAAATATATTTCATTTTGTATACAATCAAACATGAAGTTCAAAATATTGTGCGAATTTAAGTCATAATTAAGTTAGGATTTAAATTAAATCATAATCAAATTCTGCATCATCTTTGTTTTTGATGCAATCAATAAATTTATTATTCATTTTGCTAATCAAACAAAACCATAACTATTCTAGATAATAAAAATCCCATTTTTTAAATGGTTGTTTTAATGCTTCACAATGTGGGAAAAATAAGTAAAAATTTTGTATTATTAATCAGTTGAACCCCAGTATTTAAAGAATGGTTAGAAATACAGCGTATTTTTTAGTCCAGGAAATAGATAATATATTTCTTAAGCTATTTGCGAAATTGTAAGCGAATTATTTGATGAACCTCTAAACTAGAAGATTTTTGCTTTATACCACTTTTTAGCACTCCTCCCCCCCCCCTCAAAAAAAATTAGTTACTATCTGGTAATTTTGGTTTTATAGACTTTTTTTTAAATCTTTTCTATACAAATATACAAAAATATAGCTATTTTAAAATATTTTTCAATAAAAATTATCCTGAATATTGTCACATAACTTAAAATTAAAAATCTGAAAATTTATCCTAATTATAATATTTTATCTAAACAAAAGTCATGATTTGTACATTTGTTAGTCTCATAATTATGAAGGCAAAGGTACTGTAAAATTACACAAAGCAATTTCCATATTTTTGAATCTCTTAATGTTTGATTGTATTGATTTAATATATACCAGAAAGGAGAGGTAACAATGCTTTTCACTTCTGGCCACACTATCTGATTTAAGAAAATAATGCAGTCCTTCAGCATGAGTGTGATAATAACAGTTGCATTTATAATTACATTAATGGAATATACGCATTTAAAATAATACAAGACTATCGAGATAGTAACATTGGATCCAGTTTCTAACACTCTTTCAAATAACAAATTTTATTCATTTAAATAAATAAATTGCATAAAAATAAATTAAAGACAAAATCATAGTTTGAAAACGGTTGGAAAATTAGTATACATTAGAATTAAAAATAATATTTTATACATACTAGATAAAATAGTAATTAACTTACCTCCCCAATACTTATAGATAATGAACGAGCTTGGTTAGATGGCATTACATCATTCATGCTTTGAACAGAATCCTGCAACTGATTGCAAAAATTGAACACATCATCGCCGCTTCCTGCTAAATAAACAAATTTTAGACGGATAAATGACCTCTGACAGGAAAAAAAATCAGTTATAATTAGGCCTTTTTAAACTATGGATCCCAATTCTAAATTAAATGCACAAGGAAAGTTTGAATTAGCAAGCAAATAAATTCATTAATGTACATATTTCAATGAAGTTTTAAATAATATTAAAAACAATAAGAATAGACAACTGTGAAGTAAACAATCCTTTTAAAAATCTTCTTAAAAGATTATAAATTAAATAGTAAAAATTAATTTAATTATAAATTATAATTTTATTTAATTTAAAAATTAATTAAAAATTAAATTTTTTATATATTTCCTAATTTTTTTTAAAAATACAGTAAAAGGACAAAAAAAAAATAAAGATTACTTTCTCATTCCTTACATTATCTCAAAAATGAAACAAAGTAAATAATTTCAAAATGATAATTTTGTTTCCAAAATCTTACTAATGGTAGGTACATGGCATTGAAAATTATTACGGAGTTTGAGAATACATATTAAGTTTTTCAATCAAAGCAAAAAAGAAAGAAAGAAAAGATGAAATTATGTGATGGATTTATTAAAAATTCATTCATAATATGGATATTAAAACTTCTTGTCAAAGAAGTAATGCAGAAATAAATTAATATGAATGGAAAAAATTCAATTCATTACCTTCTGTATATCTGAAAGTTTTAATATAAAATTTCATATATAATATTAATTTTATACATTGAAAATTGACATTTATAGACTTCCAATAATTTGGCCAGTGTTGTGCATGGGTAGAATAGGTAACAAGAAAATAGAAAAGGCCAAAATTCTATTAATGCTCACCATCCTTATACAAACAAAACAAATTTATTCCTATTTTCAAGCTCTTAATACATCCAGTATATTAAAAGAATATTCTACAGAAAAAAGAAAGCAAGAATAAAAATAATGGCTGCATTCTGAAAATAACTTTTATGATTAACAATTGCAGGAAACATAAAATATGCATAAGCAGTTCGAGTTTATACACTTTAAAAATAAATGCAAAATACTAGCTCTGTTCTTAGAAACTTATTCTATTATTCATTGATATATGGGTAAAATAATATAATATAAAAAGATATGTCTACAGTAAATAAATCAGATTTGATAGTTAAAAAAATCCTTAAAAACTGACTGCTTTTTTCTTTAAACTCAAAATAAATTATTTCACAGATAATTATTTTAAACAGACAAAAGAATACTATACTCTTAATACAATAATAAAAAGAAGACTGAATGCTGTAATCAGTGTTAATTTAATATCTAAATGCAGAAATATCTAAAAGAAACTTACCCGAAAAACTTCGTTGCTTATCTTTAATACCATTGGGTATACTATCAGAACTTCCCTCTTTAGTTGTTGAAAATCTACTGCGAAAGATTATTTCCTCTGTTGTTCTCTTAATTGCATGTTCTAAGTCTGTTATTAGAACTCCCAGACTCCAACTAAAATAATAAATATATCAAAAGATTTTCTAAAAGCTATGCAAGTCAAATACATTATTACACCACTGTAGTAAAATAATACATTAATAATTAAAAATGGATGCTAAATTAAATACTTGCTTCTATACTTTCTTAAAAAGGGAACCTCATCATAAAAAATAATTTATAAATTCAATGCAATTGAATTAATTTGAGATTCACATCTGATATGGCTAAGATAAATCTTTCAGTTTGTTTAGTAAAATAAATTTTAAAAAGTCCAATCAATAGAAATTTTCATGTCAGAATATGGCATTTCTGAGGAGGAGATAAGCAGTGATTTATTTGACAGCAGAATCCTTAATTTTTTTAGACTAATGAAAAATAATAAATTGTAGACAGTTTTATGTACTTTGATTTTAACCCTCTTTTTGACCGCTTAATTTTTAAAAATCACTATTTAGATGCTATGCTTGCTTCAAGTTCATACTATTTATATGCAATAAGTTCAAATATTTTTCAAACAAAGTGAACAGATACTACATGTTACATGATAATAATGATATAAAAAAATATGTAATCTTAAAAATAAAAACACTAAACTGTGAAAATGCAGGATGCAATAGAAAAAAATGGACTGATTGCTAACCCGTGGAAATCACAGGATAAGCAGCTGGAGAGTTAAAAACTTATCCCATGCTCTTTGAAGGATAAAGAATTTGAAGTAGTAAGCTATAACATGTAACTTTTAATCCAGCAATATGTTACAATAAATGTTTATAAAAATTTTAAAAAAATTGCTTTTTTTTTTGTAAACTCTTTACCTAGAAGATTAAATTCGTTTCAACAGGTAAAACGTCATTTAACATTAAAAGAAATATTGTTAAGAAGCTTTCTATAAACATTGATGAAATCATTCAATATTTAAAGAGAAACTCCATTTTGATAAAAACGCAAATCACATAATATATAAATTGAATCCCATATGTTCTGAAAATGTTTTATATGGTAATTCAAATAATATTTTACAGTTTCCTTCAATAAATAACAATTTTTTAAGACTGAATAGTACAGTCACAAGGAAAAAAAAAAAAAAAAAAAAGGAGTCATCCAGCTACTATCAATCATTCTATGTTCAAACTAAAAGTACTCCTATCAATCATTATATGTGAAAACCAAAAATACCACCTAAAAGGTAGTAATGAGCAGTAAAGCTGTGCTTAAAAATTTCTTAGGGGATTGTCTATGTATTTAAACTTTGAAATTTCTTATAGCAACACCCATTTTTAATGTCATGAATACATTCCAAATGTGAACATTACACAGAGTATATATTTTGATTGCTAAGCCATGATTACACCAATAGATATTTGACATATACTGTTAAAGAATAGTTTCCCTATTTAGATGTGTACAATGCTGATATTTTCTACATATTGGCAGGGTTTTTTTTTGTTTGTTTTAATATTTGTAACATTTTAGAAAAATCTGCAAAGTTACAATCTACATACAAATGGTTACTTCATTAATGAAAAAATATTTATATTGAAAATATCAAGGAGAATTTTGATTCTTTCCTGGAAAGAAATAATCAAATACATTAAAAAGTTTGTTTCTATTGCACTGAGGTATTGTCATAGTACTGAAAGGTACCAAAATGTAAAGTTTTGTTACTTGTGGAAATGTACTTATTGTTGTTTAAAAGAAATATTAATTTCAGTGTTAAAATTAATATTTTACTGACTGAGAAAGAAAATTTTTCTTTTATTTCTTTTGTATTTAATTTCAGCATTCCTTTATTAGTTTATTTTATTCTTACCATTACTGTATATTACACATAAATAGACAATACTTTATAAATATACAATAATAAAGTATAATACAATACATACTTTATTTTATGAGCATACAAATAATAATAAAAAAAGCACATTTCACTCACTAATAACTGTACATCAATTTTCTTTCATTTTTTTTATTGACAACTGAATATTCTAAACAAATGCTTTTTGACTACAAATGATTTCATTAGATAAAGGCAAATACACAGGATATATTCCTATTCTAGATATACTACTTTAAAAATTCATTCATATCTATAATTTCCATTAATCTAGAACTTTTTAAAAGCTGTTATTCATTTCATATTTTGTTACTTCTTATAGGAATATAAATTAAAAAAGCAGCATAATTAAAAGAATAATGATTCAAATATATATTATGTATTGATATATTTATAAAAATATATCAATATATATATATATATATAATTATGAGGATAATTATTCAACATGATACCCAAGATTTAACAAGCTTAATAACCGAAAATTTATATTAGAGCCTATTTAATTCAATACAACAGAGTTAAGTGATCAAATTGTATAGAAAAAAGTTAGCATTTATTAACCAACGATATAAAATAGAGTAATAAAATCAATAAAAATAAATTACATTTCTAAACATAATTATTCTTAAAAGTTTGCAAATAGATATAAATTTAATTTTTATATTTATTGATAAAAGTTTGAAATTATTTTCAAAAACATTTGTGTAAGAAATATTGAGCACTTAAACAAAAATCAATAAATTTAAAACAAATACAAATGGACCTGCTTTTGATACAAAGTAAGGAGTTCATTATGCATTAATTAGTAAGCAAAATATTTCATCAGAATGTTTGGAAAATTAAATAATTAAATCCAAAATAGTATTTAGTATCAAATAAAATTCCAATAAAATTCTATAAGCAACATTATATAAGGCTGACAAATAAAAATTCTAGACTGCCATAGAGACAGAGATTATCTTCTACATTTAATAAGTGACAACTGTTAATAAAATATTAATGCAAAGGAAAACATTTTTTTTAGCCTTGATTTGATATTTTTTTATTGTTGACAAAATTTGTTTTTATATATTCTTACGTTAAAAGAACATTAAAAGTTATATTTGTTTCAAGGAATGCAAGTTCAGTAGCATTTAAATACGAAAAAAAAAAGGCAATCAATATTTCAAAATTTGTGATTGTCATAAATGTATTGTTTTAGGCATAACAGAAAGTTTAATGTAATGGAAGAACTACTCATAAGAATGAGCTGAAATTTTGCATGTTCTCATAAAATGGTCTTTTCCTTCGATTTATGCCCAAATTTAAATATGTTCCCATTTAACAATTTTTAAACTCTAATTCTGAAACTTTTTCACTAATTAAAAATTATTTTTTAATGAAAAATATGCATGTAAAATGCATAGAATACCTTATATTTCTAAAACAAATAAAGTTTTTTCATCGCAATGCATTTCCAGAGATAAGTTGTGGCCATTTTGATCTTTGCTTCAATTCTCTTAATTCACAACTTATTTTTAGCTTGAATAGTTTTGAAACAATATTAATGAAAATTCTTAATTTTTATACTAGAAGTAGAAAAATGTTTCTTTCCCTTTTATGCTTTATAAACAAAGTGAACTTTGGCTAAAATAAGGCTGATAGGTTGGCAATAAGAATTTAATTAACGTAAAATCTAAGTCAAATGATAATACAATGACAATAAACATCAATTTTTAAACTATAAATAGAAGCAAATATATTTACTTAATAATTTCAGTAAACAATGCATAAATAATAAGGTAGTTATTAACTAACAAAGTAGTATATATATTTAACATTTTCTAATAATTAAAAAATAAAATTCAATAAATAACATAGCACTTTGAAATAACTGTATCGTAAAACTACAAAATAAGCAGTACAAGACATCTAATAGGTTCAAAGTTTTTTCTTTTTTAGAAAGTTTATAATTCACTATATTGCATTATAGTAAAGTCCTTGGATGAATTAGGGATTGAAAAATTACTCAATTATTATCAGGACATAAAGTATGCATATATTTAAAACTGAAAAATAAAAATTTAGTTACAATTTCAAATTTATCAAAATGCATTTGAATTACAGATAATATTTCAACATTACATTAATACAAAATTCCCAAGAAAAAAATCAAAATCATTAATGAATTCAAATTCAAAAGTTCAAATCAATTAAAATCCATTGCAATAATAATAAAGTTTGTTTTACCATCTAGTGATTTTCACTACAGTTTCTGGATTTCTTGAACAGGTCCAAGAGGCTCTTCTCTGAAGTGGACCCTTCTCTGGTAGTTTGTCTCCCCGCATTGTTATTGGACATTGCAACAAAATAGATGGGAGGTGCAAAAATTCTCGAGAATCACATGGCGTTACATCATTAATGAGGATTTTAACACTTGAATCTACAGCATCCCCTTCAGATTCTGAGGATGATCCCCTGCTCCTCAATGCCATTTTGTCCCCTTAATCACCGATGGCCCATCTATAATTTAAAAAAATGAGATGAGTTTTAATCCATTTAATGCAATAATAATTAATACAGAAATAATTTACCATTTATGCAATTACGAAGTGTTTTAGAGAAATAAAAATGATAATTAAGAACATTATTTAATGACATTAAACAGATTGCATTACTATTCAATAACATTCAGAAAAAAATAATGAAATTGAAGACAAAATTATTGCATAGGAAATCATATAATTTCATTTAATTGAAATTTTTCTAGAGTAACAATGCTATCATTTATAAATACCATCATATGTTATACTTGTATTATCCAAGAATATTAGTACTAAAACTAATTAAATTTGGAATCATAAGCTAGTGGAATCATTATTTTAATGCAAGATATATAATCAATCAACAATTTACATGCCCTGTATAACTAATATAAAAAAGATTTGAAAATACTGAATAAGCATCCCTATTCCTTTAATTTATCTTTTTGTATCCATTATGTATATTAAAAAATAATTTGATAATAGAAGTCAATTTTTTTAGAAATATCATACATGATATCTCTAGATTTTTATAGAAATTCTAGATTTTTATAGAAAATACTAATTCTGCAAAAGGTTTTACTAAATTCCTAGCAACATTATCTGTAGAATAAATCTAGTTTTTGAATAATAAAACAAATATTTTAAATTTATATTAACTTTTAAAGCAACTTTTTCTAATTTTCACATACGACTTAAAATCAGATTATAGATTTCTTGAGATACCACTAAGTAAATATTTTTAAGATTTCAAAGTTTTCTTTCCATACCTATTTTAATAAAACCTTTCTAAGAATTTACAGTTAATCATAATTTGGTATGTAGAAGATTAAACCAAGAAATGTATACTTTAACAGTAAACAAAATTTAAGTTTAAAACAAGTTCTGAAAAGTAAAAAGGTGGCGATATGAAGTTCAACGAATTTGAGAAACAATATTCTCTTAACAAAACTGCAGCATTAATACAGCTAAATGAAAATGTTCTTTAGGCTCAGAAAAAAAAAAAAAAAAAAAAAAACATTTTATGATAAAGTATACATTTTACATTAAAATTTTCACTAGTTCTTTGGAAAATTTCCTCTATGTTTCTGAATATTTCTCCCTATTTTTCCCAGCATTTCTCCTATTTTTATCTAAAATTTCCCCTATTTTTTCCTAAAAATTTCAGAATTTTTTCCAGTTTTACACTAAAATTTTCAGAATTTCTCTCAAAAATTTCCTCTATATTTCTGAACATTTATCCCTATTAAATTATATTGACAGTAAAAAGTAGCTATCCCACTTGATTTACAATTTTTTTTAATATCTGTACTGAACAGATTTAAAATTGAATTGATTAAAAATGAAAATAATAATGTTCAACAGTTCTTATTACAAACAGCATAACAAAGCAATAAATTGTCTAGTGTTTAAATATTTATATAATATAGAGAGCAAATAAATTGCCAAAAGATTCAATAATTCTAAACAGAAACAAAGTTATATCTAGGATAGCTTGTTGTTTTCTTGATCAAAAAATATCTTGTCGTGCCACAATGATAAAAATTCATTTCATCAGATTTCTACTTTTGTTATATATAGCAATGTCATTAAAGCTGACCATTTGAGTGCATACATAATCTCAGGAGCTAGTAGTACTTTACAATGAAGCTATTTTATATACAGATTTGAAACTTTTAAGTACTGGTCTAATTTATTTTCTACTTTCCCTTTTATTTTCCAAGAATTAAATTTAAGTGAGGTATTAGATTACTAAAATTAAAGTAAAAAAAAATTGTCTGCTTTTTTTTTTACATTAACATTTCTGTGTTAGAAGAATTATAATTAAAATAAGAAAAAATGTAGTATATATGCTTTCTAGTATTAAAAGGGTTTATTAATTTGTCTACATTTTTAATTTATTAGGAAGAGGTCTCATTCCATAAGACTTGAAAATCAAAAGGACAAAGCATTTAGTATGTTTTCTTTAAATAAGCATGATTTGTATTTTTTTTTAAAAAAAAAATCAGCATATGAGTGATGAAAGTGCATTAAAATTATAGAATATTAAAAAATTATTTGTTCTAAAATTGAAGTACATTTTTTAGATTTATATTAAGGTTATTATCAACTGAAATATATATCCATCTGTAAAGTAAAGCAAGACATTCAAAATAAATATTGAATATTTCATACTTTCAGGTATTTTTCATTAAATCAAATTTTAAGCTGGTTTATAATTAATAAGAGAAATACATAATGACAAAAATATATAAAAAATGAAAATCATTTATTAATTTCTGTATACAATTTCCTTACTTTAGCAATGTTAAAATTATAATATTCATATCTGAAAAAATAAAGTTTTGAAATATTTATTAATTTTAAAATTTTTATATATTAATTTACAGTGGTAATTTTTATTATGAAAGTTAAATTAAGCTGGATAATTAGATAGGAAAAATACATAATTAAATGCATTACAAAGAAATGATTTCCTTTAAAAATTAATTTCTTAGTATCAGTAAACATTTAAATAAAAAATCCCTCCTACAAGAATTATTAAATTTTAAAGGATGGAAAGAGATCCTATTAGGATTTCTAGTTCTCAGTTTTCCTTAATCCTTGAAAACTAAATGATCTTTAGATAAATATACTCAAAACAGCCGAAATCTCAGATCAGCTTACAATTTTAATGTCAAGTGTTTGTGCAAGACTAATTTCAATAAGACAGAATAAAGCATAGCATGTTTAATTAAAGAAAGTGTTTTGTAATTGAATGAAGAGTCACATTTACTGGAGTTTGCAACTACTAATAAATTTTAAGTTAATTTTGGTAATTTTATAAACTAATTATGACTTACTAATTAGTCTTAATTTAAAAGAGTAAAGATTTTTATTAATTGAATAGGCAACTACACTTATGATTTCTACATGAAGAATAATTTTTCAAGATCTAGATCAAACTTTGAAAAAGTCTATTTAAGACTGGAAAATTAATTAACTTAAAATTCCAAGTTTATTCATTTATTTTATTGTGTACATTAAATTCTAAGAAACTTTCAGCAGAATATTGATAGAAAAGTACTAATTGTCTTCAAAAAAAAAAAAAAAAAAAAAAAAAATCAGATTTTGAAATTTTTGCCTTGGTAATGCACAAGTTTCAAATTACATACTTTTTTTCAATCAAAACATGCAGTAAGACATCAAATTAATTTGAATTATAAACCATTATTAAGATAAAAATTAATTAAATACACATAAATTGTTTCATGATGCTAAATTTTTATTGAAGTAAATGACAAATGTGCTGTAGTATTATTTACTTTATATAAACTTATTATATTTTTAATTATTCATAATAAACATATGCCATCAATTTTTTATAATGATATTTCTTTATAGAGGAACTGAAAATTAAAAAAAAATGGGATTTATATATGTGTTTGTAAATTGCAGAATAAGTTAAATATTTGCCAAATAAAAATTTAAAAATATTTTTCAATGTAAAAAAGATCTACAAAATGCTGAAAAAAAGCAAAGATTTAATTTTCTGAAGCAATAAAATCCTATAGCTTAGACAGAACAGGCCAGAAATTAATGTTCATTATTTTTTTAAACCTTATTTTTATTTCAAAATGAAAGGAATCTAAACTATTGGGCAAATAAAAAATTAACAAGCTTGGGAAAATAGACGACTATTAGATACATATATATAATCATATATAGAGGAAATATGATATGTTGCATAATAAATAACACACAATTCTACAGTAGTGATATGTGATACAGAGATAAAAATCAATAAAGTTATAAGTATCTACAAGAGTTTACAAAAAAATAGTTAAAACAATTTTTTATATGATTAATAATACAAATTTATTTAATTTAAAGCAATCTAAAATATTATATTAATACAAAATAACAAATACAAAGCATTTTTTGTGAGATCAACTTTTCCAAAAATATTTAAGTTAAAACTCAGCTAAGAAATAATATATCAAAATAAATTCTTCACTCTTGTCAAAATTCCGATAAAGTTCGAAAATAATGGAAAGAATGATATATGTATATAAATTAAATCCAGACAAATTCCATAAAAAACACACATTCTTTTTTTTGTTGCTATTTTCATAAAAATATAAATATATCAGTAAAACAGGTGCGATTGTTTTTGTGTAATTACTAAAATTAAATAAAATCATCGCATAATCAATAATATTATCAAATGAAATTAATCGGGAATGTAAAAAATAATGATACTTAACATTAATAAAAAGCGACACGGAATAACAAAACCGTAAGTAAACTGACTGTAAATCATGCCATGTTTGATGAACAATCATTTTTCTGTAACTGCAACACATTTCCGATATCCATACACCCAGGCGGCACTTTTATAATACTCGTCAACACTTATGAAGTAGTATTTTAAATATCCACATATCCAATTCTTAAAAAACACAGAGAATTTTATCCTTTCTTACGAGTTGTTTTGGTTGAAGAAAAAACAATACACAACACACAGAAGAAATTGTTTCGATTGGAAGTTGAGTTATTAAGCCGTACACCAGGTTAAAGATTTGTGCGACGAACCGTTTCGTAGAAACACTCGCTTCATCGCTTATGCACAGCTGAGGACAACAAGCGTTCCGCGTTTCCGAATGCAAATTGCTAATACTAAAACTCATCCTAGGCTGTGTGCGCTAAAAAGTTGGCGATGGATGAGTCGCGGTCATCGGAACCTTGGGCCGTACGTAAAAAGTTTTTCCCCTTTTACAGCGAGCGCCACAGACGGAAACCGCCACCAGGTTTCCGTCCCCGGTTACGCAATCGCCGCATACGCGGATCTAATGAAGTAAAAAATTTACAATGGATCCAGGAAGTAACTATTGGCCTACTACGCATGCTCATAACTGCGTGAAAACCAGAACTTAAATTTTTCTTGTTCGCCTTCAGTGTGACTGTAACTGCAACACGAGCAGAAACTTGTCAGCCGAATTTTTAAATAAATTTAAATCTACTTATGTCTATCGAAGTCCCGCTTATTATTCTATTATTTATGGTCTTTATGATAATTGTAGATTACCAACATTAAAAATATATTTAAATTTGAAAAAAAGCAAATAAACTTTTCATATACAATTGCGTCTTTAAATATTTGATGATCGTGTTTCTGTAAATTTGAAATAACTCGTTACAACTAAAATCATATGCAATATGCTTTTCTTTCATATCGACACGAATTCTAAATTTGGAATATACGCTAAAAGATAAATTTTATTTCATTTGTTGTAAATGATTTTTTAAATTTATTGGTCATCTACATTTTTCGATCGCTTTTTAAAAGAAAGAGAAAGTTTTAATAAATCAATTCTTTTTTTGTGTGCATAAAACACACTTTTTTTTTATGATAATACGAAAATTTTTTCAACTATCTTCTTTTTTTCCCCTCTTATTTGGGTTATTTTCATCATGAGGTGAGAAAGAACAAAAGAATTGAATTAAATCATGATCACTCATAATTCTACTATTTTCTAGCACTCTCATTTTTAGAATATTCATTATCTTGGTTGTTATTTTGATCTGAAACAATAATAGAAAGCTTTCCAAATAAAAATCTGGCAAGAACTTATTCTCAGAAATGCAACAGAAATAATAAAAGTTAGAAACAACGAACGGTTGATTCCACTTTCCGAGCATGCGTAGTCTGCCAATCGAGTGATTTGATTCACTCGGAAAAACTTTCTGCCTCGCTTAGATTTCCTCAAAGAACACGCACAGGTAATAAGTCTGTTCGATCCATATCGGCGACGAATGTCAAGAACTCGATGATATTTTACAGATTGGAAATATTTATTCTTTTTTGCGCTTTTGAATTTATTACCAAGTTGAAAACCGGAACCTGAGCAATCATCAGCTGTTGTCTGTATCGGCACTTATGAAATTGCCACGTGATTAAAAATGTTAAAAAAAAAAAAGGCGACGGGATAAAAGAGCAAACAGCAACTGCAGTGTGAAAGGGAAACCTTACACTGTGCTTAGTAAGGTTTCGCGTCATTGTTGTTTCGCTTTTAAGTGTTTTTACTTATGTATTGGATCTGGAAATAGAAGGATTAAATTCCAGGCGTTTAATTTGATTAATAAGAGAGAGAGGGATTTAATTATAGGCATTTTTTTGTTAAAATGCATTGATACTTTTGAAAATGATAGTATAATTATGCATATGTTGGCGTATAAAAGTGATTCATTTTAAAAGACACAACGGAATCGAAAGTACGGTATATTACTGATTCCAAATTTTTCTGATTTTTCACTTAATAGTAGCAAAAATGTCTTTTTAATTGATTATCCATGCTTAAATTTTTAATCCATACTTGAATTAAATAGTTTGTTTGAAAAAGATACTATATAGCAGCAAAGTTAGAATGTCAATTATTTTGCTGAGGGAATACTTTCTAGATACCTCTTTATAATTATGTCGTTTTGTAAAAATCTTGAAACTAAAACATTAACTATAAATAATAATTTTCATCATGGGAAAGTAATTGGATAAATTTGGTAACATAGGATGTTAATAGCGATTAAAAATAAGTTGAAATTTTATATAAAAAAGGCTAAAAGTTTTTGCACGTAATTTCAGGTGTTTGTGAATTATTTTAAAAATTTGAATCGAATTACACATTTTCTGAAAACATTAATTTTAAAAGAAACACTTAAATGAATTTATAAAAATAGTCTAAAGCAAATTTTTCTACAAGTTTGCGAATTTTATTAATGCATTCTGTTGGTATGGCAAACTGAAAATGAAATTTTAGCAAATTAGAATAAATAAAGAATTATGTAAGATTCAACACGCCATTCGAATGTTTAAACGGCATTGAACAATTTGATAGGGCAAAAATATAAATATTGTTTATAATTATTATATAGCCATTTTTCACCGTTAATCCGATGTTTATTGTTCTTTGCAATTATGAGATTTAATTTTATTGTTCTTTTTGAGACAAAAGCTCCTTTATTAAAAATTTTCTTTGATAATTTGTTTAAATGTTGATTGACTTTCATTTTTTATAAATATTTCTTTAGTTTTCGATAAAAATAGAAATGAAAAGATTTTATCTTTAATATTTAAAATAATTAACATGTAACACTTGAATTATATTCTCTTTGTGTTATGTTTTATTTTATTTATAGATATTTTTGAGGAACTGATTATTGTTAACCACTGTCAATAAAGTTGGGGGGGGGGGGGGGGGGCTAAAACAAAATTTGCATCAGAGATGAAAATTTCTGGATCCAACTCTGCGTATATGAACTTGATAATTCATAAACTCAAGAAGATAAAAAGGTGAAATATAGTACATGATTTATGCTTCAAAATCTGCATCTGCATCTAGTTTCTAGTTTTTAACTGGACTATCTATCTAATTATTTGTCCGAATGTGTGTGAACTTATAAAACGCAGCAAGCAGTTAAAATTAAATTTAGCATTTAGTCATAAAAATACTTTTATTAACATCTGTCATCTATGTACACATTTTGATATCTAATCAAATCGTGACTCATTAGTCAGTTTTTAAGTCGTTGCAAAAGGGCATATATTTCAAGTTGAGAAAATGATCTAAATTATATAGAGAATTATACTTTATGTTGTGTAAGCCAATAAACACATTGCTGAAAGGATTGCTAAATAAAATAAAATGCTTTGAGCATTGCCATTTTCAGCAAAACAAAGTTTTACTGCCCCCAAATCCGAACCGAATTATGAAGCTTTGAATATTACTATTTTAGATGATTTTATGTAATTTCCATATTTTGGTCACAAAAGAATGATTTCTTTTTGCGTGAAATTTTAGTAAGTCAAAAATATTTTATTAAATATGTCTAATTAAAACAGGAAATATATAAAAATGTAGTCTTCGTAGTATTTCCAGTGTTACATTTAATTTAATGATGAATCTCAAATGCTTTAATGTTGAATGATCAAATTTAATGCTGATAAAGCTATTTGCACCACTTTGAATATTTTGTCAAATGAAGGAATATTTCTAACGATTAGAATTCAGTTACTGGATGGACATCCTATATATTTAATTTACAATAATAATAATAATAGTAATGAAGGTTCGTAGTACTTGTATTCAGCGCCCCCCCCCCTTCAAAGAACAGAAAAGAAGATAAAATTTATATTTTGAAATATAATTTTCTTTCATTAAGTAGAAAATTAAATCATAACAGCGAAATAGTTTACAGAAAAAGTTCTGAACGAAAAATTACAGGTATTCAATTTTTCGAAGTTAGATAATCAATGATTACTTTACCTTCCCTATAAAATAGGTTAAACTTTACAACAGCCATGATCAAATTAAGAAAAAAAAATGAGTTAATTTCCGCAATTAAAAGGAATAAAGTGATAAAATATGTGCCAAATCAATGGTGATGAACAAATTAAGAATAATCACAGATCGAAATCGAACGGTTTTAATTGCATTTCCCAAAGAACTGTCGAAATATGAAACTAACCCTGCGACAAGAAGTCCCATTCGTGACCGGAAGTACGGGTTGCACGCGACGTGACGAAAGATAATCAGATGTTACGTTTGGAAGAAATGTAAACAATGAGTCAGTGGGAAAAAAAAGAAAGAAAGTGAAACAAGATATTAGAGAGGTTGTTACAAAGTATGGTCAAGTTATGAAGTTCCGTTTCAAACGGGTAATTTTATTTTCATTTCATTGCTGATGATCCTAATAATTTATTAATCATTTTTTCCTTAATCGTAAATGTAAATTTTGTTTTACAAATCATTGCCATTGGTTTTCTCGAAACTTTCTCGCGTACGCCCTAATAAAGGTGTTATCCTCTTCCCTTCAAAGTATCCCTTATTCTCTCCACCCTCTACCTAGGTCACGAGTGCTCGAATATTCATTTTCAGAATCTCAGATCAATTATGCCTTTTGGATACCTTTTATTAACTGACTAAAATCAAAATTTGATATAGAATTACAATATAGTAATAAGATCACATACTAAATTTCATTAATCAAAATCTTAGCCTTTTTTCTTACTCTTATACATAATACTGAGAAAGTATTGTGATCGTCTAAAAATTCGAACTCTAGATTTTGACGAATCTTCATGTTTTAGACCTAACTGAGTTACAATTTTTTTTTTTTTTTTTTTGGAAAACGTCCATCCGTCTGTCTGACAATGATAACTCAAAAAACAATTTGAGCTAGACGAATAAAATTTGGAATACTGTCTTTACATTAAATTTGCAGATTTCTGTCAAATTTTGTGTAAAATTTATTCAGAGGAAGTTTGTCTGACCAGCTGTTCGAATATGAGTTAACACAATAATTACAAAATGGAGAGAGCTAGACAGATGAAATTCGGTACAAAGATTTAACTTCTATATTGTAGACACTTATCAACTTTTGAGCTAAAACCAACTACAGCTCGACTATCTGTCAGTCTGTACTTTCAAAAATATACAAACGAGATAATTCAAAAACGCCGTGCTTAAATATATCAAAGTTTGCATGGAATTTTATGGCTACAAGTGCAGTTTTGTGTCAAATCTTTTGTTCAGTCGGTTTTGAAAAACGTGTCTAAAACACAAATTCGATTTTGAGAGACTACTGACGTATGTCAACGATTTTTCTTTAAAAAATATTCGCTACGATTACACGATAGGTCCAGTAATAATGCTAAATCCGCGCCAAAAGTTAATATTTCGCAACTGTTGGTGTAAGGTGTTCTCTGGCACTACAAGTTTATTAGAGAATGTGCGAGAAAGTTTTAGGGAGACCACTCCCGCTGGTTATGTTTTAGGATACACATTGGAATGTTTTATTGGTATACATAGAGGCAATTATTGTAATAGTACAATTACTGTCACTAACTATGGTAAGAACATCTGGACTTTCTTTACCTCAGCTAATAAGTGAAATTGCTTTCTTTCCCTTTCATACATAGTATAGAGTTAGATAAACATTCCATTTCAAACCTTACTCAGAATTTCTTTGGGATGGGCTTGAACTTTTGTACTATGATCAAGCGACGAGGCAGACACCGAGCCGTCAAATCTTTTATCTCGTTTAAAGCGTTTTGAGGCATACATACATCCACACGGATGCACAGAACAATTGATAATTTACAATTCGAAGGAATTCTGCTAAAATTAGGCACAAATATGCGTAAAATTGGTGTAAAGTTCATTGATTAACATTCTCGCTTGTAGTATTTTTGCTATGGCATTCACAAACTTACGAGTAATCATACTGACAGATTGTCTTGACCAAAATTTGACTCCTGTCCTTACCAAATATCTTCTAGGTAAAAGATACTTTTAAGGTATATTTCTACCATATATTTTATTCTTTCGAACTAGGTATTCATATCTATTAGATTCAACACAAAGTATAGGTTTAATGATTTATTCATAAAAAAAATAATCTTTAGAGTTTTTCTAATGCCTACAATACTTCTATGAAACATTAACTATCTCCGCTATAAATTTTTCTCTCCTTATAATAGCTTTGCAATTGCCAAAACTACGTTTCAGCGACATTTTTATGAGGAAGTTCACCTCAACAATGAATTTCACTTAAGCAACGTTTATGGGTATCATTTCACCTTGGAGCATCTCTGAGTGCTTCCACAGATGAGATTTATAATGACGGGGCGCGTGCACTCGGGATGCTACCCAATCTCTTTCTGACGCTAATTGCGCGTCAAAGGAAGGGTCAATAGATGAAAAGCGGTGCCAAATTATGAAGAGGAAGTATCAGGTCATAAAATATTAGATAGTCTATTTATGGGTATTAAATGATGAAAGATTGGCAGAGATAATATGATAACATTTTTTTCTTCTAAAATGCTCATGATACGGTTGATAATATAAAAAGTGTCAATTGGATTTTTTATATGAGAAATAAATTTTGACAAGGATATAAATCAAGATATTTATTTTAACTTACCAAATACCTCAAAATTCACAGTAATTGAAGTAACTCATTTGAACATAGCATCAATTTTGACTATAATATAAATACAATGATATAAAGCTTTTAGATTTGACTAAGTTAATATTAGTATGTTAAAACTTTGCTTTATCATAAAATCAGGAATTAAAATTTAACTTAATGCTTAAAACGATATACAAGTGAACTACTTCTCACAGAATAGATGAACGCACTTCCATTTGTATTTACAATCTTTCTTTTTACCCAAGGAACTCGTCAATTATATACATACTTGGACAAAGTGCTCATCAACCAAGGGAGAGTCATGTATTTTATAACGAAACACTATATACTCCCTCCCTTTAAACTGGTCCATTCGTCTCTATTTATCAAGCATATATCAATTTTGCCTGTAGTCCCCCCCCCCCTCTCAGGAAACGAATGTTGAATTAATTCTAACTCAACATATTACCATCGAGGAATGAAATGAATGCCTTTAAGCACAATAGTATAATGATTTCTTCGAAAAGATATGAAATACAGATGTTACATTAAAAACCCGAAATCAGTCAAAACACGAATTAACTAGGGGAAACGCGTTCTAACCGACAGCGCTATGGGGAACTGGTTTTTATCTAGTTATTTATCGATTATTTTCTCTAGTTATAAATATGTGGTTATTATTTATATTAACTTTAAATTCTATAAATACATCGATGTGAGATTATTTATACAAGTTTGATACAAAAGTCTATCATATTCACTGATTTTCTGACCTGAATTCGATGCATCTTCGCAAATTTTCTTGATAGAAAAACGAGTACAGAATCAGAACATTTCGCTGAGAACAGCAGCAAGAAATAAAGCAGCAGGAATGGTTAAGGATAAAAAAGATTGTTCTTCAAAGAGATGTTTCTGCACTAAAAATGGTCCCTTTTACAATTCTAAATATCACAGTAGTTTGCCTCGTCGAAAAAAGAAATTTGTAATAACGGTACTGTATTAAACAATATACAAATAAAGTATTTTTTTTTCAATGATTAGTTTTTTTCCTCAAACACTATTTTACTAAATATAGTTTAATGCAATAATTTTGAATGGATAGAAATAACATTGTCAAAAAAAAAAATCATTCAAAATACGAATCAAACGGTTTTTTCCAACCCTTTCAGTTAGAACGCGTTTTCATTAGTTGATTCGGGTTCTTCCTAGTGTTGTTAGTTAAAACGTGTTATACCTAGTTAATTCGGGTTTTGACTGATTTGGGGTTTTCACTGTAACACAAATGTATTTACATTTATTAGAATTACTGCATTATAATATTCAGAATTCCTGTTACATACTTTAAATGTGATTCAATAATAAATGAGTAAGAAAAATCATAACGCAAAATAAATTAAAGAAGGTCACTTTTAGCAGAATTCATTTAATTTAATTCCATCAACTATTGCATTCTGAGCGTAATGATTTTCTCACCATGCAATTTACAGAAAGAATATTAGTCAACACATATTACCATAATGAAAAACTTTTTTCTTTTCTTGACTTTTATATTATGTTTAAAATTTCATTCTCAATTATAGCAACGATAACATGCCCACAATAAAACATATATTTAAAATCCTTCTTATTTGCACATGCAGAAATGGAATGGATTATTTAAAAAAATAAAAAGGTATTGTTATAAACTATACAGTAAAGACTAAAAATGAAAAACTTTATTATAAAACTCCTAAATAAAAAGAGAAAATAATGTTCGTATTTCTATTTCCTTATCGATATCCTTCCCCTTCCGCTTTCTATTTTCATAAAGATTCTTTTTTTATATTTTTGTTCTGTTTTTCTTTCCGATAAGAATTCTGTTAGTAATTCTTTTTCGTCATTTCAGTTAATTCACAGATTTTATAACATATATCAACAAAAAGCATTTATGATTTCAATATAAAAAAATCTTTACATCAATTCTTTTCGTTTAACAGTTTAAGTACTTTTTTTCATGTCACTCTTTTTGTTTATATTTTATAAGAAATCTAAAATATTTATCCATTTTGTAAAAATGATTTTGTTATTCGTTTCAAAGAAATTTATTTTAATATTCATCATTAATCAATTTTATGAAATTAATAAATTATTAATTAATTATGATTTGAAATTTATTAAGATTCATCATTAATCAATTTATTTAATATTCTTTTTTTCCTATGTTAAGCCAATAATTTTCTTAAAAAAAGATATCGGGACTTTTCTTGTCCTTGCTCGTTTTCTTTTCATTCATCTTTCTTTAATTTAATTGCAGTAAATGTATTTATTGTAATTACACCATAAACAATGGCTCAAGCAATTGAGAGTACACCTTATTTTTACTTAATAAATCCGACTTTCATCATAAATAACAAATTACCGAAAAGTACAAACATGTTTTTATTTCTAAGTATAACAAATGGTTTAATTTAAAGCAAAATAAAGAACAATCAAAGAAAAATTTCTAAATTGAAAAGTTTCAGAAGCATTTTTAAATAAACATTTGCAGATTTTTGCCACAAAAAAATTGAGAATATATCAATGAAATTTTTGTAATATCTTGCATACAAAGAAATATTATTTAAGAAATAATAATAATAATAAGAAGAAGAAATAATAAAGGGTAAATATTTAGTTGCATGCCCTTTGGCTTTTATAATGGCCTCCAAAAGTGGCGGTACCGATTCGACCAACTTTTCTGTGGTATTTGAAGATATTGTACCCCGTACTTCTTGCAGCATGTAACTGCTGTTTACAATGTAAAAGATGCAGCATTTTAATATTAAGTGCCGCGTGTTTGGAGTCGTTGTCCTGCTGGAAAATGAAATTTTCATTTAAAACCCAATTTTTAGCACTTTCCTTTATATTGTTGCGAAATTTATCCAAGTAAGCCATATGGTTCAGGAAGTCATCAATAAAAACAAAATTTCCAACCACAGATGAAGTCATACAATTCCAAATCATGATGGAGTCATTACCATGTTTAATTGAAGGACGTAAATTTTTTGGATCCAAGGAGGTACTGGGCTGTCTCCATACGGTGCGACAACCATCACTGCCAAAAATGTCGAATTTACTTTTATCACTAAATATAATTTTCTTCCAAAAGTTATTGGTCTTCAGTTGATGAGTTTTTGCAAACTCCAAACGCTTTTTCTGATTTTTGCAATTTGATGAATGGTTTCTTTCTAACAACTGGATTTTTATATCCAGCTTGTCTAATTACATTTCGCACAGTTTCGGCACTTATTCGCTTCTGCCTATGTTTTGAGAAGCTTCTTCATCAAATTTGACTACTCTTACTTTAGGATCAATCTTGATATCTTTCAAAGTTTTCTTTTTTGCGACATCATTCCGAATACCTTTCCTTCCTCTTCCGGATTTATTTTCTATTAATCCATCACTTTAAAATTTTACAATGATTTTCTTGACTTAAGTGTGGCTTCTACAAACAATTTCAGCTATTTCAAGATAAGATTTTCCTTTTTAAAATAATCTTAATACGAATTTCCTTACAAAAATACTGGTTTTTTTTTGAGGAGCAATTTTCTAATTATTCAGTAATTCAAAAGCACTCTAAAAGCTATGATGGAATAATATATTGCGGAAATTACGATGTATTCTTATATTTTTCCATGTTTAAACAGAATTTGATGATGAAGCACTCATGTTTCACAAATACTATAATTTACTTTAACAAGTCAACAAACAAAAAGAAACATTTAAAGTATTTCTATCAACAATACTGACAGAGAAACACCTGCCAAAACACAAGAGAATTCTGGACGAACACATAAAGGTTACAGTTAAATGATGCTAGCTTGGAAGACTATTTTTTTTTAAATAATAGTCCATCAGCATTATCTATATTTACTATTTTGAAAGATCATAAAATCTGCTGTGAAGTCAATTCACATGTCCATAATCGCATGGTATAAGTAATTACGTCTGTTATCGAACTTACGTTCTCATACATTAAGATTTTCTTAAGAGAAAATAAAGTTTAATACGAGGAGAAAACTGATGTTCGACACCCTCATTAGCTGTGGATTCTTTTCAAAGTATTCCTGATAGAATTGCTAATATGGAATTGTTAAAATGTAGTGTGCAAATTGTTCATCACAACAGGAAGTGAAAAAAATGAGTTATTTCTATGATTGAAGATTAAACTTCCTTGTAAATTAGTCTTCACAATGCCCTTTCTCTCAAGCTACATTTTCACAGCTGTTTCTACCAAATAAAATATATTTAGATAGTTCGTCACCTCTGGATCTGTGAACCAATGCCTCATGTACTGATTTTAATACAGAAACATTACCGAGTCGTTAGATATTTACTCTTTATTAGGATCTCTCAGTAAAATTTTACAGTTATTCTTAAATAAATTGATTATTGATAAGAATTTTATTTCTTTATAGAACAAAGTTATCTGCCACTCTCATGAAGCTGGAAATAAAAATAAGTTTAGATAATCGTTCTTACGTGTTCCATTATATTTGATAATAATATGCACAATGCAAAATATTGATCTTCAATACATTCTTTAATAAAGAGTTTTTTAAAATGATGTAATTCTTCTGGTATGAAGGATAAGAACATAAGAATAATTTTCTTTATATTTTTTAAATCGAATAATTCTTGTTTTTAAAAAAAATCTCGCATCTATGTTCACCAACAACTAGCAAAATATTGATAAGCCATGTATTCAGATATCGATATATTGATTCCACTCTTCATTATCGAAGGAAGAGAAACTGAAAAAGAAAGGAAAAAACGGTAAGAAAAATATTATTCACTTTTTCGAAAGCTTGTTATCTAAAATGTTCGATAACATTTTCTTAAGACAATGCAATCGAAATCCTTTATTGGGAATTCTTTATTTGTAGGTAATATAAATACTACATCAGTAGTTATTTCCTTTTTCGTATAAGAAGTATATTCAAAGAGAAAATATATATCCCAAAGACGAAAAAAAAGTTACTATACTGAGATTGCAGTGAATACATATGTTTTAGACATCAGCAAGTTTGAGGAAAGTTTTTCGGTATAATGTCAGTCTAAACCGTTAATTCATGAGCGGAGCGAATCAGAAGAATGTAATTTGGTATAAGGTCGTTAAAGTGCAAATGCATATTTATAATGAATTTGGAAAGAAATCAATTAAAGTGTCAGAAATGTTGATTTTACATCCAAAAATTTCGATTATTTTTTGATATTAATTTTTTTTATTTTCTCATATACGGAATACAGAGAAAGTATAATACACGTCAAAAAATTTGAACTAGTGATTTTGACGAATTTTCACATTTTAGACCTCCCTGAGTTCGAAAAACACATTTTTGGAAAATGCCTGTCTGTCTGTTTGCGACAGATAACTCAAAAACGCTTTGAGTTATATGAATGAAATTTGGTATACAGGCTTAAATCCAAATTTATAGATTTCTATCTAATTTTGAGAAAAACCGTTCAGAGAAAGTCTATCTGTCCTGCTGTTCGAATTTAAATTAGCACGATAACTACAAAACGAAGAGAGCTAGATAAATGGAATTCGGTACACAGATTTAATATCTATGGTATAAACACCTATCTAGTTTTGAGTGAAATCCAACAGGGGGTTGATCGTCTGTCGGTCAGTACTTTCGGAAACATGTGAACTCAATAACTAAAAAATGCAGTGACTTAAATATATCAAATTTGGTACATGGTTTTGTGATTATAAGTGTAGTTTTATGTCAAATTATTGTTTCAAATGTTTGAGAAGAACGCTTCTTCAACACAAAATCGATTTTTGGTATACTATTAACCGCATGCTAGGGGTGAATCGCCAAAAAATGCCAAGGAGTGGCACGATAAATTCAGTAAAAATGCTAAATTCGCGCCAAATAATTAATATTTCGTAATTATTGCACATCAGGGCATTCTCTGGGATAACACCTTTATTAGAGGGTATGCGAGAAAGTTTTAGGGAGACCGATGCCGCTGGTTACTTTTTTTTTGGATTGCTAATTTATTTAGCTTTATTAAGTAAAGTTTGTTTGTATGCTAATTTGAAGAATAGATATTAGTTGTTTTTATCAGAATCAGAGAGGCGGAAATGGCACTTAAAAACTGAACGCTAGTAGTTAAAAATCGGAAATTTGTCAATTACATCATTGTTAAAATTCTTTTTTAATTAGGATTTTGCAGCAAATATTACAATCTTAAGTTTTTAGGAAATTTTAATCTGTAACCTAAAATTGTGACAGTACTTAAATGCTTGTTAATTATTCTATTTATAGTTGTTTCCAAATTAATTTCCAAAAGAACAACGATATTTTCACTGAATGCTTATTATTTAGTTTGGAATGCATAATAATGGGTAATAATAAAATTACTTCATAAAACATTCATAAAATTACAGATTCAAAGCAAGTAGATATTCGAATTTGGTTTCAAACTATTCAGTTTGACTACCGGTGGAATGATTTTTATGAAACGTAAATCAAAATAAAAAAATTATTATGCAGTGGCGGAACTTTTTAGTAATAATGAAAATAATATTATTCCAAATAAGCACAGCATCAAAGACAATTTCAACTGCAATATGAGGAAATATATTCTAAAAGAAGGAAATATATTCTAAAAAAAATACGTGTTAAACTTAAAAACCTGTTACTTAAGACATTCATGGCTGTAATACTGTTATTATTATTTAAAGCATTATTTCATATCTTGAATAGCCTTGGTATACATACCATTGTGATAAAAAAGTATTGGAAATTCTTCTGAATTTTGATAATTTTTTAATTCATTTTGCCTAAATTTCAACAATCATTACATTCTTTCATCATATATTTAATTTCATGACTTTCTTTTTTGTTGAAAATTAAAGAAGAATAATTCTGTTTAAAATGTGAGCGCTCATGCACACACACACACTCATCTTTATAATCAGTTGAGACTGAAAAGTAGAAAACAATTTTTAATGAGTATAATAGTTTAACAAAAAAGCAGGTTTATATCAAAATGTCTTTAAAAAGTATTAATTTTTTTAAATTGAAATATCCAAAAGTGTAAACAAAATTGTAAGGCTTTTGGTATTGAAAATGATATGATAAAGAAATTGCATTAAAATGTACATCAAGAAATGGTAATTTAAAAAGTATCAAAATCTTAATGCATTATGTATGTGATTATAATTTCGATTTAATTGCAATTTTATTAACAATGCCTCATCTTATGCATTTTTTGTTCAGAGTTTCAAAATTTTGATTAAGAATTGTTTTTTACTTTTGCCATTTTACATTTCTATAATAATTAGAAGCATATTTAGTTTGTTTGGTTTGTTTCAGATAAATTTAAAATTAAATACCATAGCTAAATGAAAATTTTTATAGAAATACTATAAATATGGCGTGAACAGTTATTCTACTTTTTTACCGTCTTCAATGAATCCCAAATACCACACAGAACGATCCCCCCTTTTTTTTCTACATTTAAAACTACCAGAATTAATTGGTTCTTTAATTTCAGCCATTTCTGAATTCTGTTATTTTTTTAAAATTCTCATTATTCATTTAAAATCATCTCTTTTTAGGAAATGATTTTTATTCTTCATTTAATTAATATGATAATCATTTCTGAAACCTTTTATAGCTATCCATTTTATTTCCAATCTAAAAAAGGGAATTAATTACATTTCCTTCCTTTTTCAATCCGATTCTTTATTATAAATTACTTCGTTCTTTTGATTTCATCAAGGTATTTAAAATATCGCATATAGATATTCTTTTCTGAAATGAACCATCATTTCGTTTTTATTTTTTCACTGAATTCGATCAGGCTAATGCTCGTTCAGTAACGACTGGTTCTTTCCCCCCATATAATTAAAGAATCGTTTGGAAATAATTATAAGATGAAGACAAAACATTTAGGATTGAAATCTGCAAAACTTCCTGTATTAAATGCTAAAAAAATAATTTACAGGACACTAAACCATTTATAAGACACTTAAGATATTTATACTAAAGATATAAAGATTTTTTAGGACATTAAAAGATAGTTTTTTTTCTTTCATAATATCCTATTTTTCATTTCTTAATTTTTAATTAATTATTAAAAATAGTGTGTTATTTTGGAATCAATTTTTTTTCTCAAATTCACTTCCAAGTGGCGCCATTCATTTTGAATCCATATTTGATTGAATTAAACGATTAACTGTTATTTAACGATTATGTTATTAAGTGATTAATCAATTTCTAAAAGTTCTAGAACAATGTTTGTCATCGAGAACAAACATGAGAACAAAATTTAAAAATTCTGGCACATCTGGAAGTGAGTGAAAAATATGCGAAAAATATAATTACAAAATTCTGCCTTTATTAATTGGATACAATCAATATAAAAACGTGTAAAAACAGCTGCAATTTCTAATGAAAATTTATAAGTTCCTGAAGAAAACTCTTTTGTAGACTTTCTTGCAAATTTCTACGCATAGATGTCATTTATAGATAAAAAATGATCCTATTTATGAATTGTGCAATTCAAACTTTATGAAGTGGCATCAATATAAATCTTCTAAAATCATTCTCAATTATCTTTTATATAAATAGTTTGGCATCGTTGTATTTAACGATTTTGATGATTTCCAGCGATAATGTCGGAAACTACTATCTGGAAAAATTAAAGCAAATTTGAACCACCAATCCGAAACAAAAACGCAAGATCTGAGTCTTGCTTCACCATCTATATTTGTTTTCATATTATCTTTAAAAAAAAATTGATTCTCAATCAAAACAAAGACAAAGTGCATACGAAAATGATTTTTTTTATCATGTGAGTATAGATCTATTTACTAAAGCAACGAAACATATTGTTGATGAATATACTCAAAACGTTTTTAAAAATTTGTTAAAATTGAGTCTGAATTGGGAGGAATTAAAGTTGGGATCACTAAAAAATTTTATTTTTTGAATTTTAAAGTGATTTTAAAATGCTTTTTTCCCTGTAATAACAAAAACCGAATTAATTAAGAAAAAATGGGAAAAAATGCAAGGAATTTTTAATTAAAATTTTGAAAACCTTTTTTATAGTAAGTTCTTACTATAGAAGAAGTAACTTTGAACAAATTCGGTACTCTAAATCCAAAAGCCTGTATTCTAAAGAACTTTGAAACAGTTTTCCAAAATTCAATTCACAAATTTTCAAACATCTAGTCTATAAATATTATCTTTTAAATAAATTACTTCATTACTACACGATTTTTAAAGATGATATCATTTGCCTTAATGTAAATTTGTCTGTCAAGCTATTTTTTTCTGCTGATTTTTACTACTTTTCAAAAAAAAAAAATATTATTATGAACACGACCACGTGTATAGAAATAAAGATTGCTATAGAAAGACAATAATTTAAAATTCATATTCTGTCTTTCTTTATATAAACAGCTATGTATATATTGAAGAAAACTTTCTAAACATGGCTTATTTATGTGAAATTTGACGTTATTATAAAATAAATGAGGTATTTTAAAAAATAACTTTTTCCACAGCAGATTTCTTTAAAATTTAAAATAGTTTTTTTAGTTCAGTTTTATTAACGTCCCATTTTAAAGAAATATTAGGGCTATTGTGGGATGGCCTCGTAATTTTGAACCGCGGTCAGATTTTACTTGAACTAGCACCTTCTCTCCGGGTCACACCACACCAGCGAGAGGACGTTTAGCCCAGACGTTTAACGTGCACCAAACCCGCTTATATGATAGATCTTCGAATTGTTCCTCAAACCTGAAACTCTCCGGTTCCAATACCTTACCACTAGCCCACCGATGCACTAAAAATTAATATAAATAAATAATTTTGTCGTAAGGACCACGTGCTGAACTTCATCTATTTTATTCGTTCGATTTTGAACTATAAAATTCCCATTCTTGCAAAAATAATTTTGAAATTAATTTTTTTTATGTAATTCAATGTGTTCTAAAACTTACAGATTTACAAAATTTTGAAATCAAAATTTTTAACAATTACTGTATTTTGTGTATAACACTTGCATGTACGAGAAAATAATCAACAAGAGTGGCCCCCTCCTAAAGCTTTCTTGCATACTTTTTAATAAAAGTGTTATCTCAGAAAACGTCTTGCATGGTAGTGGCGTTCAATAGTTATGAAATACTACCTTCGACGTGGAGTTAGCCTTTTAACTGAATATGCCGTGTGATTCTTGGCAATATTTGTTTTATTTGGCAATTTTAATTTGGCGGTTAATGGTATCCGAAAAACAAATTTGCTTTAAACACGTTTTCCCCAACCAACTGAAAAAAAAAAATTTGGCACTGAATTACATTTTTAGTCACACAATGACATACCAAATTTGATATATTGAAGTCTCTACGTGTTTGAGATATCGCGTTTATATGTTCCTGATGGTATAGGCCGACAGACTATCAAATCCTTGTTAGATTTGGCTCAAAATTTGATTGATGTTTACACTCAAGGTGTTGAACCTGTGAACCGAAATTTATTTATTCAGATATATTCGTTTTGTAGTTATAGTGTTAACTTACATTCAAAAAACTGGACAGACGGGTTTCCTTTGAATGGATTTTGCTCAAATTTTGATAAAAAAATCTATAAATTTGGTGTAAAGACCAAATGCCAAATTTCAACCGTCCAGCTCAAAGCGAGTTATCTTTGTTACAAACAAACAGATATTTTCCAAAAATGGGTATTTGCAACTCAGGGAAGTCTAAAACGTGGAGATTCGTCAATATCTTGGATTTGAATTGTTTGGCGATTAATATACTTTCTTTATACTACGTATACGAAAAAGTAATTGAAAAAATGTTATCAATTTTAGATGAGAATTGACTTAAAGCAGAATACTGGGAAGAAAGTAAATAGCAAAAAAGTTACCTTTGTCACAAACAGACAGACAGACATTTTCCAACAATGGGTTTTTCGAATTAAGGGAGGCCTAAAACATAGAGACTCGTCAAAATCACAAGCTCAATTTTTTTAACGATTGCTAAACTTTTTCTATATTATGTAAAGTGGCTCAACAAATTGAAAGTACACCTTACTTTTACTTGATAAATCCGACTTTCAATATAAATAACACATTACCGGGAAGTGCAAACATATTTTTATTTTTACTCATAACAAATGATTTAATTTAGAGCAAAAATAAAGAAAAATCAACGAAAAACTTCTAAATTGAAAAGATTTAGAAGCATTTTAAATAAACATATGCAGATTTTTATCTGAAAAAATTGAGAATACACCAATGAAATTTTTGCAATATCAAGCATAGAAACAAAGTGTAAGTATTTAGCTGCATGTCTTTTGGCTTTTATAATGGCCTCTAAACGTTCTAGTACCGATTCGAACCATTTTTGTGGTATCTGAAGATATTTTACCCCATTCTTCTTGCACCTCTTGTTTTAAATGGGTTTTGTTTCTAATTTTGTGTTTATGAACCACTTTTTCGAGAATGGCCTATGAATATTCAATGGTATTGATGTCGGCGTATTGTAATGGTGTGTGTAACTGTTGTTTATAATGGAAAGGATACAATATTTTGACGTTACGTGCTTTCTGTTTCGGGTCGTTGTCCTACTGGAAGATGAAATTTTCATCTAAACCCAAAGTTTTAGAACTTTCCTGTAGATTGCTGCGACCATATGGTTCATCCAATTTGTTGGAGAAACTTTTCAAATCATAGGCAGAAGTGTTAAGTGCTGAAACTGTGCGAAGTGCCATTAGACAAGCTGGATATAAAAGTCGATTGTTAGAGAGAAACCGTTCAACAGCTGAAAATTCAGAAAAAGCATCTGAAGTTTGCAAAAACTCATCAACTGAAGATCAATAACCTTTGGAAGAAAGCTATATTTAGTAATGAAAGAAAACTCGACATTTTTGGCAGTGACAGCCATCTTACTGTATGGAGAAAGCCTAATACTGCTTTGGACCAAAACATTTTACATTCTACAGTTAAACATGATGGTGACACCGTCATGATTTGAGGTTACATGGTTACATTCGGGGTAGATAATTTAACTTTTATAGATGGTATAATAGACGATATGGTTTACTTAGATATACTTCACAGAAATCTAAAGGAAAGTGCTAAAAATTTGGGTTTAGATGTAAATTTCCTTTTTCAGTAGGACAACGATCCCAAACAGAATGCATGTAACGTCAAAATAGGGTGCATTTTTCATTGTAAACAGCAGTTACACACACCACCACAGTACAGTACTCCTCAATAAATATCATTGAATATCTGTAGGCCAAACTCAAAGCAGTGGTCCAAAAACACAAAATTAGAAACTAACCCCATTTAAAACAAGTGGTGCAAGAAGAATGGGATAAAATATCTTCAGATACCCCCAAAAATGGGTCGAATTGGTACTACGACGTTTAGAGGCCATTATAAAAGCCCAAAGAAATGCAACCAAATACTGACACGTTCTTTCTATGGGAGATATTACAGGAATTTCATGGGTGTATTCTCAATTTTTTGAGGAATAATTCTGCGTATGTTTATTTAAAATGCTTCTGAAACTTTTCAATTTAGAAGTTTTTTGTTGATTTTTCTTTATTTTTACTCCAAATTAAACCATTTGTTATGTGTAAAAATAAAAACATATTTGCACTTCCCGGTAATGTGTTATTTATATTGAAAGTCGAATTTATAAAGTAAAAGTAAGGTGTACTCAATTTTTTGGGCCACTCTATGTGTAAGTGAAAACGAGCAAAATAAGGATTTGTGAATATTTTTTTTTAAAAAAATTATATGAATAATCTATACTTATAATAAAGCTCAATGTTTTTTTGTGTGTGTGTGTGTGTGTTGGCGCTCTACAGGCCAGACCATTCAACCTATAGCTACCAAATTTGGCATGTGTATACCTTGGAGGCCGAAAATGTGCACCTGGGGGTTATTTTTTCGAATTTTTAATTAGAATTTTATTTATTTAAAAATTAAGCGAAATTTTGGCGTGTTTCTACTATAACTTCCGAAAATATTACCGCACAAAAAGATTTTGACATGACGTTAAAGATTAAAAATTTATCTTTTAAATGATACCAAAGTTTTAACGTCAAAATTAAATTTCTATTTTTAATGTATTTTTAAATAAATATTTTAACTATATTTTTCTACAATTTTTTTCGTACAAAATAAAAATAAAATTTAAGCTGCACGAGCACGTTTCACGTTTATGGGAAAAAATTAGCTTTTTTCAAAGTGTTGCCATCACATTGATTAAAGCTCCAATTAAAAATAAATTAAATCTTTTTGGAAATGAAATCTGCAAAAATATAATTTTCGGCACGTGTCTGTAGGAAATGAAACAAATATGAAATATTATTTTTTCTAAAAAATAAATTCAAGAGAAATTATTTAATGACCTTTTACACTCTCTATATTATTAATCCAATAAATCAGTTTTGTTTTAAGGCAAGTTTTGTTTAATATGAACAGGATATCCATTCAAATCAGGGCCCACAGCTAATTTGTAAAACTTCAGTAAGACACAGCTCTGCTAAAATGGTCTAAATGGAAAATGATTATATTTTATGTAACTTGATTCAATAAATGCTCTAATAAATAACGAATTTTTGATTTTACATAAAGCTTCTGCTGTGGAAATCACGATTAACAAAATGTTCTTGAAACGCTAACATTTTAAGTAAAAAGAGTTAATTTCCAATCAACTAAATCAATCACTTAAACTGACTGATCTATGAATATTTGAATATCACTATTCAATAAAAAAAGGATAATTTTAGATTTTCCATCCATCGTTTCAAAGAAAATACGCCAATCAGCGCGCAGGTTTCTCAAGATTAAAAGGCCTAAGATTATGAAAATGTTGAGTTTTTCTAAATTTTTAACATTCAAAACTTCATAAATAAGTCTTAGTTGATCGTGGAAAACAGAAACATTCATTCATTTATTTAAAGTTTGGTGTGTCCAGGATATTTCTCAGAATATGATACCTTACCGCATTAAATTTAGACTTCATAATTTTTGAAATATATTTATAGGCAGGAACAAAATATTATTATTGATTTCATTTCAATCCTTTTGAAAGCAAAACTAAAAACTGAATTTTATGCTGAATCTGAGAAGTTTTTGTTGAATTATTCTTTGTGATATTACATAAATTATGAAAATATTTTGTAGTTCACATAAGACTTAAATACCGAGCGATTCTGTTTGAAATACTCATATTCAATAATAATAATAATAAATAAATAAATAACGATAAAAATCATAAATAAAATAAAACGCTTGGTTTTATTAAAAAATATCATTATATTAATTGCAATTACATCATTTCCACTTTAAATTAAAATTGAAGTTTTACCGGAAATGACAACAAATTAGCAAAATATATATAGTAAATTGAACGAAACGATCTAAACAACAGTATAAGTTAGGTATGACTATCAAAATTTGAAGATTAAAAATGTTTTGTCTGAGAATCTATTAAGAGACCAGTTACTTAAAATATTTAATTGAAAATTGTAGCGAGCGGTAATACTGGCTAACCGGCTGGTCGCCAAAGTCGGCTAGTCCTTATAATAAAGCTCAATGTGTTTGTGTGTGTGTGTGTGTGTGTGTGTGTGTTGGCGCTGTACAGGCCAGACCATTCAACCTACAGCTACTAAATTTGGCACGTGTATACCTTGAAGGCCTAAAATGTGCACCTGGGGGTTATTTTTTCGAATTTTTAATTAGAATTCTATTTATTTAAAAATAAAGCGAAATTTTGGCTTGTTTCTGCTATAACTTCCGAAAATATTACCGCACAAAAAAGATTTTTACATGAAGTTAAAGATCAAAAATTTATCTTTTAAATGATACCAATGTTTTAACCTTAAAATTAAATTTCTATTTTTAATGTATTTTTAAATAAATATTTTAACTATATTTTTCAACAAATTTTATCGTACAAAATAAAAATAAAATGTAAGCTGCTCGTACACATTTCGCATTTCTGGAAAAAAAAATTAGGTTTTTTCAAAGTGTTGCCATCCATTGATTAAAGCTCCAATTAAAAATAAATTAAATCTTTTTGGAAATGAAATCTGCAAAAATATAATTTTCGGCACGTGTCTGTAGGAAATTAAACAAATATGAAATATTAATTTTTCTAAAAAATAAATTTAAGAAAAATATTTAATGATCTTTTACACTCTCTATATTATTAATCCAATAAATCAGTTTTATTTTAAGGCAAGTTTTGTTTAATATGAACAGGATATCCATTCAAATCAGGGCTACACAGCTAATTTGTAAACCTTTAGTATGACACAGCTCTGCTAAAATGGTCTAAATGGAAAATGATTATATTTTATGTAACTTGATTCAATAAATGCTCTAATAAATAACGAATTTTTGATTTTACATAAAGCTTCTGCTGTGGAAATCACGATTAACAAAATGTTCTTGAAACACTAATATTTTAAGTAAAAAGAGTTAATTTCCAATCAACTAAATCAATCACTTAAACTGACTGATCTATGAATATTTGAATATCACTATTCAATAAAAAAAAGGATAATTTTAGATTTCCCATCCATCGTTTCAAAGAAAATACGCCAATCAACGCGCAGCTTTCTCAAGATTAATTGGCCTAAGATTATGAAAATGTTAAATTTTTAACATTCAAAACTTCATAAACAAGTCTAAGTTAATCGTGGAAAATAGAAACATTCATTTATTTATTTAAAATTTGGTGTGTCCAGAATATTTCTCAGAATGATAACTTACTGCATTAAATTTAGACTTCATAATTTTTGAATAATATATCGAACAAAATATTATTATTGATTTCATTTCAATAATTTTGAAAGCAAAACTAAAAACTGAATTTTATGCTGAATCTGAGAATTTTTTGTTGAATTAATCTTGAGATATTACATAAATTATGAAAAATGTTTTGTAGTTCACATAAGACTTAAATACCTAGCGATTCTGTTTGCAATACTCATATTCAATAATAATAATAATAAATAAATAACAATAAAGATGATAAATAAAATAAAACGCTTGGTTTTATTAAAAATATCTTTATATTAATTGCAATTTCATCATTTCCACTTTAAATTAAAGTTGAAGTTTTTCCGGAAATGACAACAAATTAGCAAAATATGTATATTAAATTGAACGAAACGATCTAAACAACAGTATAAGTTTGGTATGACTATCAAAATTGGAAGATAAAAATGTTTTGTTTGAGAATGTATTAAGAGACTAGTTACTTAAAATATTTATTTGAAAATTGTAGCGATCGGTAATACTGGCGAATAGACTGGTCGCCAGAGGCGGCTAGTAAAACATAAGATAAAGTACATGCGATCAAGAATTAAATCTCACTAACTGCAGTTTATCACAATTCAAATTATTCTTGTTTCTTCGTTATGTAATGTTTATTTGGTTTGTATATAAATGTCTTAGCGTAAGATTAATATCGCTTTCGAGTTCAAGGAAAATAACAAAATTTTATCTTTTCAAATTTTTAACCGCATTTTGCTAGCTAATTTAGAAACTTAACTAATTACAGCTTTTCCGCTCTGTTTTGAAAGGTTTCCGCCCAAGTTTTAGTCTTTAATCCTAAAAGAATGTAAAATGTAGTCAGCGTCTTTTAATTCCTGCCACAAAAATGTATGAAAATGAATTTATTATTCAAATAAAAGTCCAATGAAGATTTAAGACAACATTATTTATTTAAATGAAATAAATGTAAGAATTCTTACTTTTTACAATGCAATATTTTAAAGAACTTGAGTTACATACATATTTGCAACTACTTAACTAGGAAGTCATCCTTTTCAATTAAGCTTCGTCTAGTAATAAATTCATTTTAATTTAATTATCTTAGAATAATATGGCTTGTGTAAAATATAGTTAAATTATCAGACACCTTCATTTCATTCGTAAAAGTTCCTAGCTTTGATTTTTTCTGCATTGATAATTGATATATTATCAAGCAACAACATAAATTATATAGTAATAGATTGTAAAATTATAATTAACATTTTGATATAAAAAACTGTCAAAAATATGAAGAAAAAAGAATTTTTCCTTCTCTGTGGAAAAACAACCACTCAAACTTAACAAATTCCAAACGAATTTTGCCAGCTGCAAAAGAAAGACAAGCTTTAACTTTTAATTACAAACGATTTGAGAGATTTTCCGTATACGACTTTTTTTTCCTAGTGATCCTTAAATATAAACATAAGAATGATCAGTAGCTACCTATAGTGAAATGTTAAATTAAATTTACTTGAAATTAAAAAAAAAGGCAATGGTGCAAATAATTGTATCAGATTTATGGAAGTTTTGTAGAAGATGCATGCACAACATATTTAAGCTTTATTCAGAAACTAACCGCCTTTGGCGACCAGCCGGTTCGCCAGTATTACCGCTCGCTATAATTTTCAATTAAATATTTTAAGTAACTGGGCTCTTAATACATTCTCAAACAAAACATTTTTATCTTCCAATTTTGATAGTCATACCAAACTTATACTGTTGTTTAGATCGTTTCGTTCAATTTACTATATATATTTTGCTAATTTGTTGTCATTTCCGGTAAAACAAATTTAATTTAAAGTGGAAATGATGAAATTATAATTAATATAAAGATATTTTTTAATAAAACCAAGCTTTTTATTTTATTTATCATCTATATTGTTATTTATTTATTATTATTATTATTGAATATGAGTATTGCAAACAGAATCGCTCGGTATTTAAGTCTTATGTGAACTACAAAACATTTTTCATAATTTATGTAATATCTCAAAGAATAATTCAAACAAAATTTCTCAGATTCAGCATAAAATTCAATTTTTAGTTTTGCTTTCAAAATTATTGTAATGAAATCAATAATAATATTTTGTTCCGGTCTATAAATATATTTCAAAAATTATGAAGTCTAAATTTAATGCAGCAAGATATCATATTCTGAGAAATATTCTGGACACACCAAATTTTAAATAAATGAATGAATGTTTCTATTTTCTACGATTAACTTAGACTTGTTTATGAAGTTTTGAATGTTAAAAATTTAGAAAAACTCAACATTTTCATAATCTTGGGCCAATTAATCTTGAGAAACCTGCGCGTTGATTGGCGTATTTTCTTTGGAACGATGGATGGAAAATCTAAAATTATCCTTTTTTTTATTGAATAGTGATATTCAAATTTTCATAGATCATTCAGTTTAAGTGATTGATTTAATTGATTGGAAATTAACTCTTTTTATTTAAAATATTAGTGTTTCAAGAACATTTTGTTAATCGTGATTTCCACAGCATAAGCGTTATGTAAAATAAAAAATTCGTTATTTATTAGAGCATTTATTGAATCAAGTTACATAAAATACAGGGTGTTTCAGTGAACCGTTTCAGAACTTCTAAGTGGGGTAGGGTACATCCTGACGAACCAAAATCATATACCCATGGACAGTCAGAAATGCTTTCCTGACGCGGTAGATGGCGTTGCGCGAAAAGTCCGAGCTTTCGTGCAGGGAATCTTCATTTCGCACAAGAACGCCAAGTTAGTAGGATGGATGATTGCACGATTGCAGAGTTAGCCGATATGCATTTGGCGTTCAGGGTTGCAAATTGTATTGGGCCAGCCGCACAGCGTTTGTACGCGGAACGATATCTGATGAGGCGTATTTCCAGGCAAAATTTCTTTTCAAGACTGCACCAGAGGTTAGCTAGACAGGTTCATTAGAAATAGCTCACAGGGACAGGGTAAGAACAACACTGACTGAAGACGCCGAACAGAATGTGCTGCAGCATGTACAGGGGAATCCAAGAACGAGTACACGAAGTGTAGCAAACCCAGTCGGGGTTTCCCATTGCAGCGTCTGGAGGATTCTCCGAGCAGAAGACATGCATCCGTTTCACGTGCAGCGTGTCCAGACACAGAAACCCGAGGATTATGTACCTCGTATTGCTTTCGCACAGTGGTACCTGGGAAAATGTGCTACAAATCTACTTTTTCCTGCTGAAGTGTTGTTTTCCGATTTGGCATTCTTCACAATGGAAGGAATTTTCAACACGCATAACGACCATATCTGGGCGGCCGAGAACCCGCTTGCAATACGACGTTGTGCAGCACAGAATCGATTTTCGGTCAATGTATGGGCCGGTATTGTGGGAGATCACCTCATCGGTCCTTACCTGTTACCGGGTCGTCTAACCGGACCTACGTACTTGCTCTTTCTGCAGCAAGTATTGCCACAACTTTTGAAAGATGAACAGATTTCTGCATCGACGCAACAGACAATGTGGCTCCAACACGATGGAGCCCCTGCCCATTATAGCGGAGATGTTCGTAACTACCTGGATGTCACATTTGGTCAACGGTGAATCGGACGTGGGGGTCCCGTGCGTAGGCTTGCTTAGTCACCCGACTTATCATGTCTTGATTTTTATTTCTGGGGTCATATGAAATCGCTAGTTTATGACACCCTTGTTGACACTGCTGAGGAGCTCGTTGCAAGAATCGCAGTAGCTGCCGGAGAGATTCGAGATATGCCAGGAGTATTCCAGAATGTCCGGATGTACATACGTCGGAGATGTGAGGCGTGCATTGTAACCCGTGGAAGAAACTTCGAACACTTATTTAATCCATGTACCTTTTGCTTCTTTTCATGTATTATTAAAACGATTTCTCATTTACGGTCTCTTTTCTTTATGGTGCTTCTGTGTACAACACCGCTTCAGGAAAGCATTTCCGACCCCACATTTCTTTATGATTTCGAATTGTCAGGGTGTACCATACCCCTCTTAGAAGTTCTGAAACGATTCACTGAAACATCCTGTATAATCATTTTCCATTTAGACCATTTTAGCAGATCTGTGTCTTTCTAAAGGTTTACAAACTAGCTGTGTGGCCCTGATTTGAATGGATATCCTGTTCATATTAAACCAAACACGCCTTAAAATAAAACTGATTTATTGGGTTAATAATATAGAGAGTGTAAAAGATCATAAAATAATTTTTCTTGAATTTATTTTTTAGAAAAAATAATATTTCATATTTGTTTCATTTCCTATATACACGTGCCGAAAATTATATATTTGCAGATTTCATTTCCAAAAAGATTTAATTCATTTTTTAATTGGAGCTTTAATCAATGTGATGTCAACACTTTGAAAAAAGCTAATTTTTTTCCCATGAATGCGAAACGTGCTCGAGCAGCTTAAATTTTATTTTTATTTTGTACGAAAAAAATTGTTGGAAAAATATAGTTAAAATATTTATTTCAAAATTCATTAAAAATAGAAATTTAATTTTGAGGTTAAAACATTGGTATCATTTAAAAGTTAATTTTTGATCTTTAACTTCATGTAAAAATCTTTTTTTGTGCGGTAATATTTTCGGAAGTTATAGCAGAAGCACGCCAAAATTTCGCTTTATTTTTAAATAAATAGAATTCTAATTAAAAATTCGAAAAAATAACCCCCAGATGCACATTCCCGGCCTTCAAGGTATACACGTGCCAAATGTAGTAGCTGTAGGTTGAATGGTCTGGCCTGTAGAGCGCCAACACAGACACACACACACATTGAGCTTTATTATAAGTATATATAGATAAGTAGACCACAGTCCTAGAAAAGGTTGGCGAATTGTAAACATCGAAATTTTATGAACCATTTGTTTGCATATTATTTATTAATGCTTTTAATTTTATAATTCTTTGATTGAATTTTCTTGTATGACTGTTCGCTTTATTAAAAATCTTATCATGAATATTTGTATTCCGTCTAAAGCACAAGTGATTAAAGAATTACTGTAATGAAGCTCAAAAATTTTAAATGTTATATACTGAATACTAAATGATAAATATCAGCGATAGTTGAATATAGAATCGTCATGTTTAAAAATTTTTAAAATCGAATGATAATCAAAATATGTTTATGGATTGTATTGTATAACCAGAGGAAGTGGTCTCCTAGAAACTTTCTCGTATACTCTCCAATAAAGGTCTTATCCTCTGCACAAAATTTGGGTAAAGTCGCGAATATCCTACATGGCATTAATGAACGATAGTTATGAAATATGAAGATTTGGGCTGAATCTAACAATTTTACTGAGTACATCGTGAATATATACCTTTTGGATACATTTTTACTAACCGATTGACACCAAAATTAGCTACAAAATGCTGTTATAGCCATAAGATAACATACCAAATTTCGCTGATTTAAGTAATTGCGTGTATATGTATGTGAACGTACAGATTGACTGACGGTTAAACGTTAAACGAATTTGGTTTAGAATTTGATAAGTATCTATGTTTTGATGCTAAATCGGTGTACAAAATTGTTTCTACCTAGCTCTTTACGTTTTGTAGTTATCGAATTCACTTGTATTCGAGCAGCCAGCAAGCCAGATTTCCTAAAAATGGATTTTGTTCAAAATTCGATAAAAATCTACATATTTGATTGTAATTTATTCCATGCACGAAATTTAAACTGTTTAGCTTAAAGCGTTTTTGATTTACCCTGTTCACAGACTGATTGATTGGCAGAAAGCCGTACATAATGCCAAAAATTTACATAATACAAAGATTTATTTAAAGGAAAAATAAATCTTTCGGATTCAAGAAGTTCTGAAATGTGAAGATTCCACAAAATTTCGAGTTCAAATTTCTTAGAAGATCACACGACTTCTTCGATACTTAGTATAGGAGAAAGTAAAATATTTCAGTATACTTTACAGAATAGTCCGTTGGATCTATAACTACCACTTTCGACAAATAGTTACTTAGTGAGTAGTAAATGCACAAAATAAAAGGATACTTTTCAAAATTTTAATTTAAAAACTAGCTCAAATTTTAATATTTTTTTAAATATTTATACAAAAAGTTTTATACCGTTTTAATATTTTAAAAAGAAATTTCTCACTAATATCCATCTAATTTCCATGCAGTTTTTCTCCAATTTGAATTTCCATATTATTTTCAATTTCCATACCAGTTCCATGCCAGTGAGTAATTACATTATTTTCTTACAGTTTTTTTAGTAATATCAGTCTTGTTTTCATACAGTTTCCCCCTAATTTGAATAAATTTTAAAAAAATGTTTTTAAATATATTTTCTAACAATCCGTTTCATTACAGATGATGATGTCGTGTCCGCTTTTTAACGGAAAGGGGATACAGTAGTTTCTGAGGGTCTTATTACTTTATGACCGATATAAATATTTACACGATATAAAATGCATTTTTTATGTGTTCCTTATCACTGTAACATAAATAAAGATATATAGGTTAGTTTTAAAACGTTATAATTCTACGATGTTTCGAAATAGAGATTCTATCTTTCTCTTTCTTTTACTTTGTGGAACGGTCAGTAGCCTATGGAGCTGCAAATGGTGTTTTTTTATGCTAATAAATTTTATATACCTATACTAGGTAAAAAAAGGGGACATTTTATGAAAAATTGTTACTACACTTCATTATTCTTGTTTAGCACTACATCTTTTCTTTCATTGACAGAAATCAATTTTTTTCCAAAATTATAAATAAAAAAAGCATGTGCTCTTGCATTCAGGTATAATTCAATATTACCGAATTATGCCAATTTTTCTCGAAGATTTCAGCAATAAGAATGTCCTAAAAACTATAAACTACTTCTTATTTTTATAGAAAATATATATTCTAAATTTATTGTCATGTAATTTAAAAAAAGAATTTATTATGAAATATATAAAATCTCAACAGAAAATATTCGATGAAATAAAGGAATAATTACCATGTAAGAATGTTTACGATCATTTATTTCTTTACAACAGTATTGATATCATATACTTATAATTATGATTATTGTTATGTAAAAAAATAATTGAATCGCAACGCATTTTACTACAGCATTTTGAAAGCAGAAGGAATAAATTAATTTTAACAAAAAATATTTAGACTTATATTTTTAAACATATATATTTCATAATTTCAGTTGTTTATTTTCTCCTAGTAAAGAATTCTTCACTTGAATATGATTCTAAAAATGGCTCTTCTCTCTCTCTCTCTCACACACACACACATACACAAACACACAGTTTTCTATTCTTAGCATAAATTTTAATAAAAGGATTGCGTTTCTAGCAATATATTTGAAATTTGGATGATTTGAAATAGCATAAGTGATTTATTCAATTCTATTAAGAATCAAGAAAAATATCTGAAAAGTTACAAATGGTGTTCGAAACAATCTTAATTAATTTGCAAAGAAACTTGAAAAGTTGCTATCTTTAACAAAGGTAAAAGTTTTAAACAATCTGATGTGAAATTTTTTTCAAAATATTTTTGCGTACATTTATTTTATATAATAAGCATTTTGCAGTAATATTTCATTTCTAAAATGGCGATATTCCGATGTGGATATATTTTAATATTATATATTTTTGAAACGTAAATATTAGCAGGATATTCTATTTTGTTTAGACTTGGTACAAAAAATTAAATCTATTCATAATATTAAATTAAATTAAACACTTTGTTTTCCCATACAATATATTCGTTTACATCACTAAATAACTAACATTTATGTAATGAAAATCTAGCAAAGGAAATTTCTAATGTTATTTTAAATAAAATATGCATTTTATAATGCCTTTTGTTTACAAAAATTATTCTTATATCACAATAAAAGCTCGAATGAAATGTTTTTTGCGCAGATTTGAGATAAAAAAATAATAAAGATATGATGATGGCAATAATGATTCCTCCAGACGATATTTTATTGCAGAAAATTTTTTGTGTCATAAAAACTAAAGCTTTTACAAATAAATAAACTGACATTATAATTTAATTTTCATAGATTAATTAATATATTTAAGAGCTTTCAAAACTTATCTACTTTCCTGTAAATCTCAGAAAATATATTTTACAATAGTATTTTATTGAGCTATTCCAAGAAAATGAGTTAGTAATGAATAAAAAAAAGTATTATAAAGTTTGAAAAAATTATTATTAGAATAAAAATATGTTTAGTTAATCTATTGTTGCTTTTCTGTTTTAAGCTTTTCAATAAACTTAAAAAAAACAAATTTAATTTGGAATATATAGAAACAATATTTTAACTTGGAATGTATAATTAATAAAGAGTTTTCAAAGTTTCTTGAAGCAAATAAAATATTCTCCAAAACTTTCATGTTCTTTACATTTCTTTAAAATGTCCCCAGCGAAAGAGATAGAGCGTAGGCGGAGTTAGAAACACAAAAGAAAGCAAATTTAACATATTTTGCAATGAAAGCAGTATGTAGACAGAGGAACGATCAAATTTAGAATACCGGAAATGTTAGCATAATGGATTTTGCGAAACCTGGAAGTGAGTTTGTCGTGATGAAGCATATATGAGCGCTTTAGATGTTGAAAGTTTAGTTTCCTTTGAAGATTATACGAATACATTTTCGTGTTTGAAAATTGCAAAGAATGTTTGAAAGAATCTTAAGAAAAACTTCATCTACGAAACAAAGATAAAAAATAATTAAAAAGAGTTTTTAATAAGTCAATTTTAAATATTAATTATGTAAACGATGTAGAAATATTTTTATTTTAATTATTGTCAAATGGTTTAATGGTTAAGTCAACTATTCTGGGAAATTATTGTTTTCACAAATACATTCTCAAAATCACCAAAAAACGTAGTATAGGATAAAGATATCTTGAACAAGTTTTGAATATGAATTAGCTTAAAAGAATGATTTTATTTATGCAATAACTCATGTTCAAAATGCTGGCAGGAAATGACAGTCTTTCAGTTTTAAATTAGTTTAAAACATTTGAATATAGAGATGGTTGTTCATAGAGCATATCTGGAGACTCTATATGGCAAACATAATTAAATTGTTGTCGTATAAACATTCACTTACAGTTATAATGCATATCTGACATGAAATTTTAATAATGTAGTACAAAAAATACTACCACACAACAAATTTCACATATAAATTCAGTGTATTCTGGTAACAAAACTCTTAGATAAAAATGGTTAATAGTTATCATCAGACAATATGTTTTCTAGTTTTACTCATTAATTTTATTTCTATAATTATTTAGGTTACAATTAATTATTAAATTAAATGAGTTCTACTCCCAGATTAATATACAGTGGCTCAAAAAACTGTGAGTACACTTTACTTTTACTTGATAAATCCGACTTTCAATATAATTAACATATTACCGGGAAGTGCAAACATGTTTTTATTTTTACACATAACAAATGATTTAATTTAGAATAAAAATAAAGAAAAACCAACGAAAAACTTCTAAATTGAAAAGTTTCAGAAGCATTTTAAATAATCATACGCAGAATTTTGAATCAAAAAATTGAGAATACACCAACGAAATTTTTGAAATATCACGCATAGAAACAAAGTGTCACTATTAAGTTGCATTTCTTTTGGCTTTTATAATGGCCTCTAAACGTCATGGTATCGATTCCACCAATTTTTGGTCTATCTGAGGATATTTTACCCCATTCTTTTTGCAACACTTGTTTTAAATGGGTTTTGTTTCTAATTTTGTGGTTTTGAACCACTTTTCCGTGTATGGCCCACGAATAATCAGTGGAATTGATGTCGGGGTACTGTGGTGGTATGTGTAACTGTTGTTTATAATGAAAAAGGCACCATATTTTGACGTTACGTGCAAACTTTTCAAATCATAGGCAGAAATGTAAGTGCTAAAACTGTGCGAAATACCATTAGACAAGCTGGATATAAAAGTCCCATTGTTAGAGAGAAACCGTTCATCAACTTGCAAATTCAGAAAAAGCATTTGAAGTTTGCAAACACTCATCAATTGAATACCAATAACCTTTGGAAGAAAGCTATATTTAGCAATCAAAGAAACTCAACATTTTTGGCAGTGACAGCCATCGTACTGTATGGAGAAGACCTAATACTGCTTTGGATCCAAAATATTTACGTCTTACAGTTAAATATGATGGTGATTTCGTTATGATTTGAGGTTGCAGGGCTTCATCCGGGGTAGGAAATTTAATTTTTATTGATTGTATAATAAACGATATGGTTTACTTTTGTAGACTTCGCAGCAATCTAAAGGAAATTGCTAAACATTTGGGTTTAAATGGAAATTTCATTTTCCAGTAGGACAACGACTCCAAACAGAATGCACATAACGTCAAAATATGGTGACTTTTTCATTGTAAGCAACAGTTACTTACACCACCACAATGCCCCGACATCAATACCATTGAATATCTGTGGGCCACACTCGAAGCAGTGATCCAAAAACACAAAATTAGAAACAAAACCCATTTAAAACAAGTGATGCAAGAAGAATGGAGTAAAATCTTCAGATACCACCAAACATTGGTCGATTCGGTACCAGTACGTTTAGAGGCCATTATAAAAGCCAAAAGACATGCAACTAAATATTTACACGTTATTTCTATGCGAGATATTACAAGAATTTCATTGGTGTATTCTCGATTTTTTGAGGCAAAATTCTGCGCATGCTTAGTTAAAATGTTTCTGAAAACTGTCAATTTAGAAGTTTTTCGATAATTTTTCTTTATTTTTACTCTAACTTAAATCATTTGTTATGTGTAAAAATAAAAACATGCTTGCACTTCCCGGTAATGTGTTATTTATATTGAAAGTCGGATTTATCAAATGAAAGTAAGGTGTGATCTCAATTTTTTGAGCCAGTGTATATTCTCTTAGACAGATTTTTAATTCAAACCGTCTCATCTCAATGAGTATTCAAAAAATATGAATAAGAATACAAAAAGAGTGAAAATTCTCTTTAATGAACAGATTAATTTAATGCATGAAATCTATATTTTGAAAATCAGGTAGAACTTATTTAAGCTCCAAAATGAAGATTAAAAGCAGAAACTTGATTAAGGAACATATTCTTATTGAATGCTGAGTTGAGTTCAGTCTTAACTGTATCCGAGCTCAATTCTCCTTGATACCTCAAAACAATTATTATCGTTTGCAAATTTTCCTTGTTGCCAAAAAACACATTTTTGGAAATATACCTTCCTGTCTATAAACACTATAACTTAATAATGAATGGAGTTAGATAAATGAAATTTAATACATGCTTTTTAAGATCAAATTTGTAGATTTTTTTTTCGAATTTTGAATAAAATCTATTCAGAGGAAGTCTATCCATCAGGCTGTCTGATTGAAATTAAGCACAATAACTACAAAATAAAAAAATACTATATTGATAACATTTTGCGTACAAGTTTAGCATCTAAAATGTAGCTTCTTATGAAATTTTGTACCATATCTGTAAGAAGGTTGGCCGCCTGTCGGTCTGTACTTTCGTTTGCATGTATGAGGGTTACCTTGTAAGTTTTTACAAAAGACCAATAGAAGGTACTACTTAAATTTGTCTTCAGGATATTTGTAAAATTCACATTTTTTAATCTTGGAATCAGTAGCATCTTAGAAATCGTCTGCGTATTTTGTTTGCAGTGAGTGTTTAAAAGAAGAAAGTGAGTGAAAAAAAAAATGGAAATAACTCGTGAAGGTTTTCGTTGAATGATTTTTTATGATTTTAAGAAAGGCCTCACTCAACAAGAATGAATAGAATCGCTTCGTGAAACTTTTGGTAATGAAGCACCAGCAGAAAAGACTGTTTACAATTAGTTTGCAGAATTTCATCGTGGTTTTGCTTCCGTCAGTGAGGAATATCTTGAAGGACGACCAAAATCAGTTGTGATTCCAAAGTACATCGATGCAAGATGATTAAAGAAGATCGGCATGTCATATATTGTGAGATAGAAGCATCCCTTGGCATATCACAGACTGCAATATATTCGATTTAGCACGAACATTTAGCTGTTAAAAAGATTTTTTCCAGATGGATTTCGCACAATTTGAAAGAAGCTCAAAAAGAGGTTCGTGCAAAATTGGTTTAAGGAAATGCTAAAATTTCAAATTGGGAACAGCAAAATACGTATACAGCAAAATACCTAACAACAAAATACGTATAATTTCGTCACCTGTAACGACCGGTGACGAAATTTGAATATATTCGTATGAGCCGGAAACTAAACAACAATCCACTGTTTGGGTGTTTCAAAATGAACCGAATCCTACGAAAGTTACTCGCTCACTATGCACTTCCAAGAAAATGATTGCTTGTTTCTTTGGCCTTACTGGACATATCGCAACCATTCCTTTAGAGGATCGAAAAACTGTAAACGCTAAACGGTATGCAGAAATTTGTTTGCCAAAAGTCATCAACGAAATCAGGAAAAACAACAAAAATCGCCGCAACATTCTTCATCACAACAACGCCAGCTCCCACACAGCACGTGAAACAATTGATTATTTGAAGGATAAAAATATTGAATTAATGTCTCATTGCCCATATTCTCCTGATTTGTCGCTTAACGACTTTTTCTTGCTCCTTTATGTCAAACGAAAAATGCGTTGGCAGCGAGTTTCATCTCCTCAAGAAGCTGTTAATGCCTTCCAAAATCATGTTTCTGAGATATGAACTTCAGAGGGGAAAACTGTTTCAAGAATTGGTTTGAACGGATGGAAGAGTGTATAAATCTTAAAGATGAATGTTTTGAAAAGCAATAAAACAGTTTGTTCCCAAAAAATTCTTTTTCCTCCATCTTTTTGTAAAAACTTAAAAGGCAACCCTCGTAAACACAATAACTCAAAAATTCAATGGCTTAAATACATGAAAGTTGATATATCATTTTGAAACTACATTTGTAGTTCTATGTAAAGTTTTAATTCCAGTAGGTTAGAAGAATACTGTCTGAAATACATACTCGATTTTCGGTCAATTGTATTTTAGCCGTATGCCAGAGATTAATCGCTAAATATAGCAAAATGGATTTATTAAAAATGACAGATTCACGCTAAAAATCTATATTTTGTGATTAAGGAATTCGCGGCTTTACCCCAAAAAAGGTTTGCTGAGAAAGGTGGAAAAATTCCTTTATTCAAGTCTTCACTGGTTTTTATCATGGATTTCATCTAACTAATATATTGTTGGACATGCCCGCTTAAATGCTACTTAGAAGACATGGAAATTTTAAACATTACGGATTCACCTCCTACATAAGTTAGCTTAAGAGGAGCTAGTTGGATAGACATCACTCTTTTTAGAGGTATTTCAAGAGGCAAAATAAAGGAATGGGCTGTACACACTGACGAGACTCAAAGCGATCACATGTTAACAACACATCTCATAACTGAGTAATCTCTTTATAAAAAGTCATTAACAAGATGGAAGTTGCAAGACCTGAAGATTCTAGACTCTCGTAAGGATCTGAAGCCCCTCATAGAAGTTTCCAGGGAAAGAAATTTCACGTTTGAAAGCATAGATAAGATAATATGGACTTTTATAGGGGATTAAATCTATTATGTGCCATTAATAGAAGAAAATTTTATAGGAAAATTATAAATCAAACACCATGGTAGAATTCAAACCTAAAAATAATGCGTAGTAATGTGAGAGCGTTACGTAGACGTTTTCAAAGCGAAAGATATCTTGAAAGTCGCATTAAAATACAACTATTGATGAAAAGAGAATTAGCAAAATATAAATGAATGATAAAAAAAGCTAAACAATATTGTTTAAAAAAGTTTTTGGACAAGATAACTTTTAAAAATCAAGCAAGTATCATCAAAAACCATAACCTAATCCACCATTCTTATCATAACTACGTCTCGTCGCTGTCTAATTAACAGCGCATTTTGCTCGAGAATGAAGCGAAGTGAAGTAACACCATATAGAAATATAGAAACATAGAATCGATAAACCTATATGCAAGTAAATAAAGTTATCAGTAAAATTTATAAATACAGGCAGAGTTTAGGAATACATAAAATAAAAAAAATTATATGCATGTCAAAAATTTATAAATCATATCCAACTGGGGTTTGTACTAAAAGCATTAAGTATCTAAAAGAAAACCCCGAAGTCTGAAATAATTTAGAGAAAGGGGAAAAAAGATCCTTTTAATCCAATTAAAAATGTTATGTGGGTGGCAAAATTTAAAAATATTTTGTTAAAAAAACTCATCAAATCCAAGCTGGGAATATTTAATTGAAATTAAACATATAAAATATTCTTTGAGAACAAATTAGTAACTAAAGACTGCTAGTTTTAAAAATATTGGAAGGGTAAATGAATATGTATTTTAAAATTTCTTTTACTTGTAATGAAATTATAACTGAGGGTTGGTGATTTATAATGAAACTCTAAATTGAGAAAAATGTTAGTAGTTATTGTAGAAAAATCCAAAATTTTCAAAATCTTAAATGCTTATAGACATTTATTTTAAAGATCATTTCTTCACTGGACACTATATCTCGTTAAATATTTATTGTTTACCCTAGAAATAGTTTGGAAGCTTAAAGTTAACAAAAATTATTACTATAACAAACACGGATCTCAGCATTAAGAAAAACTCTCCAGAAAAATGCGAGTAGTTTAAATTTTATTAATTAATTTCACTCCACACAAGAATTCTTAAACTAATCAAATTATTTGAGATTATGGTGTGGGGGAGATGCACGAGGTTTATTCTTTTATTCGCATTCATTTTCCCTCTCCGTTTTTCCCCAAGTAAACCTAATTACATGGATTTGGGTTTTGAAGAAAGCATGATTGAAAGAACTCTATTTTGTTTTTGGTTCTTCATCAACTACCAAAAACTAGACAAAGAATCGAAGAACTGGGGAAAAATTAAATATATATTAATTCTATTTTAATGGAAATTTCTTTGTGCTGTTGTTCCCAGCAAATATGCTTACTTTCATAATTGCTTTTTCGGGGGAAAAAAGTTAATGTTTCTGAAAAAAAAATGTTTGCAAAAAGTAGCTTTAGATAGTTGAAACAAAATCCGTTAAACAAAGTCATTAAGTAATTTAAATATTGAGTTAGGCATTCTATAAAAAAATGAGATAAAAAATTGCTCACAAAAAAGTAAACAGAAGCAAAAGATGAAGTGATAAATTATTTTGATGTTTTATCTTATTTTGTTACGCTTGATAAGATCTATAAATCAATAAATTAATAAAGATGTCTGGAAATATTAATTGTTCCCTGCAGTTTTTGTTTTTACTTTCTAGTTTGCGAAATGTACAAAGAGAAAGCGTTGTAATCATCAAAAAATATAAAACTGGTAGAGATTTATTAAAATATACAAAAACCTTCATGTTATGACTATTTTTATAAATTTTTATTTTTAGAAAATAAAATAATATTAAGAATATTTTTTGCGGTAAAAAAACTATTCATGGATCAGTAATTAAACCAGCAGGAGTGGTCTCCAGGAAACTTTCTCGCATGTTCTTCACTAAAATATCTTATTACATCCGCATGAAATTTGGTTGCCGGCGTCCTGGCATAGGGTTAGCGCATCTTCCCCTTGATCTGGGCGTCCCGGGTTCGAATCCCTCTTAGGGCATGCTTTTTCTTCATCTGTGTTCTATCTGAGAGGTGTGTGAATGTGCCCCTCTGTAAAAAGGGGTTGTAGGTTTCGTCTTCATATGAGATAAAAGTCAGACTTCTGCTCTCGGGTACTCAGGGGTCTTTACCCTCAGAAGCTACTGCACCCCTTTTCCGTAGTAACGCGGACACGTCCTCATCATGAAATTGTGATCCTGAATAAGGCTACGAATGCCTTGAATGGCATTGGCGAACATTGATTAAGAAATATAGATCTTTTGCGTGATTCTAGAATTTCACAGAATCTCTTGAACTAATATGTATATTGGATACATTTTTGTCGACCGACTAAAACCACAATTTGACAAAAAATAAAAAAAAACTACTGTTGTGGTTACGAGATTACATACTGAATTTCTTTGATTAAGTCATTCTTTTATTGCGTTTATATGCAAGCGAAAGCACGAACTGACAAACGCTCAACCTTTTGACAGATTTTTAAATAAAATTTAATAAAAATCTACATTTCAGATACTAAACCTGAGCATGAATTTTATTTATCTAGCTTTTTAGTTTCGAAGTTACCAAGATTACGGATATTTAAATAGCCAGACAACATATACTTCTTCTGAATGGAATTCATTCAAAATTTGCTGGAAATCTACAAATTTTTTCCCATTTCCATATACCAAATTTTATCCGTCCGGCTCACAACGTTTTTGAGTTATCATGCTCACAGACAGACAGACTGACAAACAGAATAATGCCAAAAATAGGTTTTTGGTACTCAGGGAAGTATGAAACGTGGAGATTCATTGAGTTAGAATTTTTTTGATGATTACAATACTCCCTCTATATTTCGTGTACGAGAAAGGAAAAATGGAATACAGTGAAATTCGATATGCCGTCAAATATTATAAAGTTATTACTATCAAAGTCTGGACAAGATTGATCTAAAATAAGTCTTTTGATCTCCATTTTTTGTGCTTATAAGTTAAAGACACAAAAAGCTGGCTGGGTGAATTTTTGCAAGTGATCTTTGTATGTGATCTTTAGACAAACGATGCGGGCCGCGGTGGCCTGGTGATAAGGTCTCGGCTCGTGAGCCGTTGAGTTTCACGTTCGAGACCCGATTCTACCGAAGAGCCATCGTGTAAGGGAATCTGTTGAACGTTAATTCTGTCCTGGCCAAATGTCCCCTCGCTGGTATGGTGCGATATGGAGAAGGGGGTGGTTGTCAGCTCAGGTGTCATCCTCGTCAACTAACCGCGTTTCAAAATTGCGACGTCTTTCCTAAAATAGCCCTAGTGTTGCTTTACAAGGGGATGTTAATATAACTAAACTTTAAATGAAATATAGTTGTTGAATTCTCTAATGGGTAGATTTCTTTTATTTTCCTCTCTGTGTATCTGGTAATAAAACTATAAAGATTAAGAAAAGGAGTACATTTGATATGAAGTTTTTGAAAAATTGTTATAAAATACTTTGTACTAGTCGTTTATGGCGATCAACTTGTACGCCCTGGTTTTTGACTTTTTAAATTATTATCACTATGTAATAGTTAAATCAAGGCGAATAATCATAAAGTAGCGACCGTTAAATCTATTTTAATGTTTTCTAAATTGCCTGTTTGACGCCTATTTCATTTAAAACTTGAATGGAATGTATCGATTTAATGGATTTAACAGAATACCAACCCTATACAATAGATTTCTAATAATTTTTTGCAGCTTCATTATTTAGCATTATCAAGCGCAACTGTAAAAACATTCAATGAAGCAGTTTGAAACGTTCGTATAGTTATTTGTTTACAGCTTCACTGTTACCATTCAGCAATAAGTAATAAGAACGGTTTCTGCATCACGTACGTTGTGTAGAGACTTTTGCACAGGATTAGATTGAAGAAGCCTCTATTAATTCATCATCTGAAAATATATAAGTAAAGCCTAGAGCTTTAGAAAATCGGAAAAAATGTTATTTTTTTTTGGTTTAAACAAGAAATAAAATTAAAATTTTCAAGCTTATTAAATGATTTATTCAAAATTTTGTTGATGGTCCAAGAAATATATTACACACAGTTTCTGAACTAAGGAATAAACTGATTTCCTATTCAACGTTTAAATATTTGTGTCTGATTCATAAATAATAAATTTTTCATTTTTACCCCTCATATGAAGTGCACAAATAATTTTAATTTAAAAAATAAGGATTGCTTCTTCTGTAATTCAGGAACTGAAAATACATTAAGAAATTACTGTATGAAATTTAGACAAAAACATATACAAGATTGGTTTGTACTTAGAATAAGATTTGGCTTTTAACTTTATTTCACTGATATATTTTGAGTAGTTAGTGCATCTTTGTCGAAATATCTATAGATTCACTTTGTATATTAATAGTGTAAAAGTTATTTTTTCCAACATTTTCAAGATGGAGCAGTTTTTAATCTGAGAAATTTTTTAAAGCATTTCCAAATAATTATCACTTTATAACTTGTTTGTATTATCATAATTCTAGAATAAATCTAAAATGATAATTTTCCGATCAATTCCCACTTTATTGAAAGTAAAAGCATTTAATTAAACTGATAGAGAAATTTAATTTAAATTTTAGGAAATTTTTTAATTTGATTTTAAATGAATTGTTTAGTTAAATTTGAGCCATGTTTGAAGTTAAATGATATTTTAAGTACTATCACTGACAATCACTGAGAATGAACTTCCCATATTTTCAAACCACACCTTAGAATCTTGACTGGTTTCTATGTGACACAAATGCTTGTGTCGAACCTTTGAATTAATCGAGAACCGGATTATAATTCGTCTGTGACAGTAAACAAAATATCATGGCCTTATTACACCAATCATCTATTATTTTAATGATTATTATTACTTTAAAACCTATATAATTAATAGCAAACTCTTTGAATGCTATTTCAATATGAAGAAAAGTAAAATGTTAAAATAATATCAATTGGATTACTCGACAATTTTAGAGGTAATGTTATTTCTATTATGCACTCTCTCCTTAATTTTTTAAGAACGTTTATAAATTTGAAATTTTATTTTAAATCTCATTTATTTGATTTATTTCACGCACTTACTGAAGTATTGTTACTGCTATTTAATGTGGTTACTTCGAGGCTTTAGAATTTTGATAGCATGAAACGATAGATAAAAAAAAAAAACGAATGGGAAAATCAATCACAGTGGAATCTATCTTAAGGTATCCGACTAGATTGAAAACATGAATTAGTGAAAATTTGGATTCTTATTTTTTTTGCATTTTTAAAAAATAGGTACATTTTTGTTTCCAATGATATCTTTATTTTGTCTCTAAGTCAATTAGAAATCAAGTTATAGCAAGTTATAGAAATGTAAGTGATGCTTATTTAAAATCATTTAAAAACTTTATACACATTTTCTGAAGAACGTGTATTTTCATAATTCTACTGTACCAGTGGCATCATATCTCAAAAAATAATCAAGATATCTTAATGAAATTTATAATTAGTGCACGTTGTGTTGTGAAGAATGCAATGAACAATGGCTTTGAACTTGAATACTCTACAAGTGGATTTATGATTATTTAATAAAAATGCTGATAAAAAAGCCCAAAATTTCATAGATAATTTTACATATTACACATGAAAATTTCATTTTTGAATATAGTTCTTAAGTATTAATTAATTACATTCTAAGATATATTACACTTGTAATGTTACAAAGAAAAATGTAAAACTGTTACAATTTTTCTTTCCCAGAACAGTGCTTGTTTTTGTAAATAAATACTGAAATTATATAAAAATATACATTTACATAAAAAAATATAAACTTAATTATATTTTAAGGTTTGAAGACAGTGAAGATACTTTTGACATTTTAAAATTATTTTTAATCCATCGGGAAAGCATAATTATTTGCAAGCAGAGACGAGGACAAGGCAGTGCGGCACAAAAAGCGGAAGTGGGGAAGAAGGGTCGAAATAAATTATCCCTCGTCTTATATAACCTTAGATTTTGATAGGGAAAATATTTCTCCATAGTGCTAATATATTATTAAGATTCTGATAGGGATTTCTGACACATGTCAATCACATGTAAAGAAAACACATGAATCTTTTAAAAAGAATGTTCTTACTGGACAGTTTTTTACCCTTCCACACCAAGCGTGTGAAAGTGTCGGCGTTTAGTCGATTCAGCAATTTTATAAAGCTTCTCTTGAATTAATTATGTAGAGAAAGCGGAATTGGATCACGAAATAAGAGAATGAACTTACTTTGGGCTAAATTAAGATAAAACTTTGGAAATTAATTAAATTG